>CM064536.1:6489750-6508947 GCA_032716605.1 Paralithodes platypus | reverse complement strand
CTAGGTTACTATACAGACTCTTAGTAGACACAGGTTTTGAGGCAAGTAAATTGTTACACAAATGTAATCTTTTTAAGGTCAATTATTGTGACTGTATTCTAAAATTTGACATCAATAATTTTAATCAAGCATTTTTAACTTGAAGTTTCTTGTATAACCTCTGCTTACTTTTTTTCTGTTTGTATTTATTGTTTATATTTTTCTATTATTATTGTTGATGATTTAAACAAAACATTAATTGTTCTTGTTAAAAAGTACTCTTTGTTTAAATCTATTGTTGCTTCTTCATATTTTGTAATTATGCTTCTTTATTATATTATATCTATTCATAGTCGATAGTATCAATTGCTTGCTTTTGCAATGTCTTTAGTTTATTTGTACGATAAATGTAGGTTATTTGTAGGGTAGTTATTGATAGGGGTCACTTGAGGCATGCTATGCTTACAGGTACCTACCCGAAAGCACTATCGTTAGTGAGTGCTGTATGTTTTTTTGTAATATTGTAGATATCTTATGAATATTTGTATTTTGTACTATTGTTAATGTCTTGTCATGTTGCAAATTTGATTTTAATAGAACATTTTGATATATGACATTTAGTTTCTTTATTCATGCAAAGTTTAGTAAAATTTACCAGAACGTCCCAGACTTTCCAAATTGACTAATTCCTTGAATGTTACGATAGTGCGTTGTTATGTGCGCGATTAGTTTGCTTGGGAAACAGATTAACTTGCTCATGTAGTAATGTACACCCTATGTGGTGGATTGTGTTCTTTTATTTCATAAATTTTATTTTAGTAAGCGTTGTTTCCACATAGCGATTTTGATAAGTCAATTTGACTTTATATTGTCTTTGTCCCAGTTTTGGTTTGTTTAGTTTGCAAGTTTTACATTTTCATTCTATTAAGGCTCCTCCGACCATCAACTTATCTGTCATCTGTCGTACCTCTCCAGTACGCCCACCTGATCCTCCCAGCCAGCGGCGCTTGTGGCACTTTGGTGCTGCCGACTGTGGGGCTCTCCGGTAGCACTTCTTTGATTTCCCATGGTATATTTTTTGCTTCCGTGGCCGGGGAGCCTCGGAGAGTGCTGAACGCATTACCAAGGTAATTCTATCAGGCATGGAGGCATACATTCAATTTTCTTTCTCTCAGACTAATGCAAAAAATCTTGTTTTACTCACGCTTGTTCTACTGCTTTCCGCAATAAGGAGGAAGCATTCAAACGGTATCGACACCTTAACACTCATGAATCTCATTCTTCCTATATTTCTACCCAGAATCAAGCCAAATTTGTCCTTCGGTTTGCCAAACATTCTTTCATCAATAATAAATGCACTGAACTATCCAACTCTAGCTCTTTCCAAGCTTTCTGGCATCTAGCCAAAAACCTCTCCAACAATTTTTCTTCTTCCTCTTTCCCTCCCTTTTACCATTCTGGTGATACAACCATCACTTCTTCCTCAGACAAAGCTGAACTCTGCACTCAAATTTTCGCTAGAAACTCCACCTTGGATGATTCCAGTGCTATTCCTCCCTCTCAACCCCCCTCTCTCCTACTTATGCCTAATATCCTAATCTCTTATAAATATGTACGTCTTCCCTTCTTGCTGGAAGTTTGCTCTCATTCAACCTGTCCCAAAGAAGGGTGACCACTCTCAACCCTCCAACTATCGTCTAATTGCTCTCATCTCTTCTATCTCTAAAGTTTTTAAAACTAGTCTTACTTCCAAATTTCTTAAGCATTTCTCTTCTCATAATCTACTCTCAGATCACCAGTATGGTTTACTTGAGC
Organism: Paralithodes platypus; assembly: GCA_032716605.1. Lineage (NCBI taxonomy): Eukaryota > Metazoa > Arthropoda > Malacostraca > Decapoda > Lithodidae > Paralithodes > Paralithodes platypus. The sequence goes on along the minus strand of CM064536.1, from coordinate 6,507,153 downwards.
GTCGGTCTACTGGTGATCTTCTTTCATATCTTACTAACTCTTGGTCATCCTCCTTTCGGGACTTCGGTGAGACCTTTTCCATTGCGCTAGACATATCGAAGGCCTTCGATAGAGTCTGACACAATTCTCTAATTTCTAAGCTACCCTCCTTTGGTATCTATCCCTGCATCTGTGCCTATGTCTCTAATTTCCTTTCCGGCCGTTCCATAGCTGTAGCTGTGAATGGGCATCGTTCACTTCCTCATCCTATCAACTCCGGTATTCCTCAGGGTTCTGTCCTGTCTCCAATTCTTTTTCTAATTTTCATAAATGATCTCAACTGTATCTCCAGTCCTATCTATTCATATGCAGACGACTCTACCTTACACTATTAACCCTCTATTGGCGGCGCGCAACATATGTCGAGTTAAATAAATTTGGACTATATGGCGGCGCGCGACATAGGTCGTGTGGCAATTTCAGCACGTAATGTTGCTGAGAGAGAGAGACAAGTGGTGGCAGGAGAGTAGTGAGCGTATGACTGCTCCAGACCACCGCGGAAGGCCTACTGACACGAATCCCACCCTCCTCCACCCTCTCACACTCGCTACATACTGAAATGTATGGGGAAAGTACCGAATTACATGGTTTTTGCACTCGTGTTGCGCGGTTGTTGCAAGAAAACTAGCGGTCATACAAGGATCGTTGTGGTGTCATTGGAAAGCTCTGTTTATGCCCTTTCAGGGATAGATGCTTGTTTTACGCTCTGGGTCTTATTTAGGCATGAAAATGATCACGTAAACAGCCCTATTTTGGCTAAAAACACCCCCCTGGGCGGCACATATAAATAGACCGCCTAGCCCGCCAATAAGGTGTTAATTTAGTTTTCCAGAACGCCCAAGCCAACAATCCCTCACAGACAAACGTAATGAATCCATACAGCACTTATCTTTTGATCTAACTACCATTTCCAATTGGGGCAGAGAAAACCTTGTTGCCTTAAATGCTTCCAAAACCCAATTTCTCCATCTATTTACCCATCGTGAACCCCCAGAGTACTATTCCTTATACTTCAACAATACAAAAATCAACCCTTCATCTTCTCTCATTATTCTCGGTGTCTCTTTCTCTTCCGCTCTCTCTTGGAAAGACCATATTACCAGTCTTGCTAAGGCAGCCTCCAAGAAGCTGGGAGTGCTCAACCGCCTCAAGGATCTCTTTACCCCTGCACAGCTTTTTGCTCTGTACAGGGGCACAGTGCGTCCTTGTATTGAGTATTGTTCACATGTGAGGGGAGGATCCTCTCACACAGCACTTCTAGACAAAGTAGATAGGAAAGCCTTTCGTATCATTAACTCACGTCTACTCACCGACACTCTACAATCTCTCTTTCTTCGCCGCAATGTTGCATCTCTCTCGCTATTCTATCGCTACTACAATAATCAGTGTTCCTCAGAGCTCTCTTAGTGTATACCACCTCCTCTACGTAGGGTACATAGTACTCATCTTGCAACACAATGTTTTGCAATGAGATTTTTGCGTTAATATTTTCATCTTTTTGAGTGAGTTTCTGGTCGGACAATGAAGGCATATAGCTTATTACGGGCTAATTCAGAGATTAATTGCTATTGCGCGTATTGGATTTTATGTAGGTGCTTTGAATATATTTCAGTATATATTTGCTTGTGTAATTTGGGCTTGTTATCCTCATCTTCTTTACTTAGCCTACATCTTTAAGTATTATGTAAGGTTAAATAAGACAATGTTTCGATGCTGTTCACACATGATTATAATATAGTCATAATAATAACACTGTGTCAGATACATAGGCCTATGATATCTATAACTCAAACAGGTGCAGACATTGGTTGGCCAGTTACGTGCTGATAACCCCTTCAGGAAATACAAATGCATGTTTATCTATATATGTTGGCTGCTGTTAGACGATTAATTAACCCTTTAAAGATTATGCCAAATGTTGACAGTTTATTATGGCTACCATTATACGATTTTAAGCAATTTAGGAAGTATCAATTTGAATTATAAGGGTAAAGACTATCTCACTTAACCTTCTGACATTCATATACCCTTCGTAATCCGATTCAAATCGCTTAATAATAACCAGACATCAGAACACAAATGAGTAATCAGACCTTGACAAGGTGAAGCTTAGGAAGGAATACTAGTAATTAAATTTTACATATCTCATTCACCCTTTTGACTCCCACAGATTATTGCTAAGCTTAAAAAAATCGTCCAAGGATAGCCAAGTACTTGCCGTCATAGGTGGTGTCTTTAATACTTTCAAGATCCGATGACGCATTTCTTTTGTATTTTGGTTATTATCAAACGAATTTATCAGATTAGTAAGAGGTGTGGGAGGTGTGGCGGAGTGGTCTTGCCACTGGACTGGTAATCCAATGGACCCGGGTTCGAATCCCAATATGTCAATAGGAAGATATTATTTGGATGGAATTTGTGTTGTACCTAGTTTCAGTGCATTACCACAACACTCCGAAATGCCAAAAAATACCCTCATTGTTCCCTGATTAAATAGCATTGTAAGCATATTCCCATATTCAAAATATGCTACACGGGGGCAATGCCTAGTGAGTTAATTGCTCAATAGGTGGCGTTCTGAGAGTGAGTGTCCGAGTCTGAGGGATCAGATGGTAAAGCGCAGAGGCGAAGTAGCTTCAGAGATGGGGTTGCTTCGAGCTGTGAATGAGTGCTTCGCATGTCTCACTCCCTAGACTGGAACAAGACCTCACGGGCCTCACCGTGTGTACAGGCTCTCAGCCTATGCCCGAGATGGAGTAGTTGGAATATAGAAGAACAAAATATATATGGGAGTCAGAAGAGAAATTGAGATATTCTCTGCCCCCTTTGATTCCCACAGATCCTGCCTAAGCTGTAAACAAATTGTCTAATGATAGCCAGAAGAAACTGCTAAAATACATCATGATCCTCAAAAGGTTAAATCATCTAATGTACAGTTTAGATTATAATGTTATCAAATAACTTCACTAATTTTCTAGAGTTATGCAGGGGTTACATGACTAACTGTACTCTTCATATCTTAAAATGTACTATTATCTACTTATGATAACGAGGCCGCAAATCATAATCTTTAATCTCTTATAACTCAAAACGGATATGAACAATCTAGCTGACATATCCACTATATGAATAATTCCAGCCAGTTTCTTCTAACCCACTTCGAGCTACAGTAAGCTAAGTTATCAAAATGTCAAGCCTAGTAACATAATATGGACTCTAGTAGGTCTTGTGTTGTTGCTGTTGATCCACTTGAAGTATACCATGTTGTGTGCTAGTTGGTCCTGCAGTACCCGGCATCATAAGTGTTGTCCATGATCCAGTTGATGTACATTGCCACTTTTGTGAAGATGGTGGGAGTATGACCGTTGTCACATTCGCCGAAGGAGAAGGACGTGATGCCCACCTGTGTATACTGCAGGTTTGTGGACTCACGCACAGACAGAGGTCCTCCGGAGTCACCCTGGCAGGTATCGCCCCACACAGAGAAGGTACAGAGCTGGTTCTCAGTAACATATTTCTCGTAACCCCAGCATGATGAGGGAAGGATGGGAAGGTCCATTTCCTGTAGAGGGCCAGGCTGCTGTCCATTGGTTTGGAGTTTTCCCCAACCTGATGCAGTTCCCAGTAAATAGGCCATATTCTTTGCTTCCGTCCGAGGGAAGACAGATTGACCCCACACTAGGGGAGTGGACAATATCAAGTCTCTTTTCCAGTTTCAGTAGTGCAATATCATTGTCAAAGTTTTCAGGATTATAATGTGGGTGACATAATATATTCTGAACCTTGAGTGTCGTAGTGTATTTTGTGTTGTCGGATTTAGAATACATGTTGTGATCACCGACCCCTACATAAACTTCTTCAGCTTTGTAGCAGTTATAGTTGCTGTCGGTGACACAGTGTGAAGCGGTGAGGACATAGTAGTCATTGATGATGGCCCCGCCACACCAATATTGACTGTTGGCACCGCTCAAACCAACCTAAGGAAAGAAATCAAATTTACCGTATGTCGTAACAGTTGTCTCAAGTACCCCTGGTTGGTTACTATGTACGGTTCCCCACATAAGTAGTGTTCCTCTCCATGATCTTATACAATGGAAATATAATGCACATGATTGAAATATGAGTGTGATTTCTTATGCAGTTTAAATCAGCTAACTAGTCAACTGATAATTAAAAGAAACCACACTCACAATTCTCTCATACTAATTTTGCTTCCATAAATAAGATCACAACGAGCAACAGAACTTATGTGAGGAACTGTACGTGGATGAGTTTAGAAGATAAATGAAAACCAGAACTTGAGGAAATGGTGATTTGTTCGAATAAGTATCTATCTATTTATTGCCGGACGCCTTCATCCCCTTCGTGGCGGTCAAGAACGAATATACTCCATTGAGGCAATTCGTTCAATTTTCTATTCTGTTTCAGTAGAGGGTTGTTAAAAGTCGTTCAGTACCAGCGACGGCAGAGAGCCGTCAGTAGATAAATCACTCCCCAGTCCCAGTGACGGCAGAGAGCCATCAGTAATATACGTTCCTTGTAACTACCAGTATCAGGCAGTGCCTAGTACCACAACCGTTTGAGCACTGCTCTAGAGTTGGCAACACTTCTCAGCTTATATCCAAGCCTCTGCAGGCTGGGAGAGCCAGTATTCCTCCATCTTTTGAGGTGGGAGGTTGTTATACCTTGCCATTTTGGCCACATTGCTTGTGACTGGGGGGGGAAGGGGGATTTTTATTACTGTACCCTGTGGTACAGTAGGGGTGAATGCCCTACTGCCCATTGTTATGTATAGTGAGTGGGGGTGCATGTGGAGTATTATTGTTATGTATAGTGAGTGGGGGTGCATGTGGAGTATTATTGTTATGTATAGTGAGTGGGGGTGCATGTGGAGTATTATTGTTATGTATAGTGAGTGGGGGTGCATGTGGAGTATTATTGTTATGTATAGTGAGTGGGGGTGCATGTGGAGTATTATTGTACTATTGTAACCAGTGTAATCAGCTCAATCAGGTGCTAGCATTCACATTGTAGATGCTACACTGGTCTACTGTACCTCTGTTGTCTGCCATTACAGTTAGGGATTGGGAGGCCATGAGGATGTGTGTCAAATAATAACTCAATCAGAGTGGGATAACACAAATCCAAATAAGTCATTATTGTTCCCTAAAAGCAGTGTCACACGAGATCATTTTCTATCAATTATTACGGGCAATTTTAGTCTGGCCTCTTCAAAATTTAAGTTGTATTATAAATCATCCACTTCACATAATCCCCCTTCAGTTTAGTTTCTGATTCTAACGTGAAAGAGCCACAAAATAGTCGAGAAAAAACTTGCTCATCGAAAATTGACGGAAAATGCGCTCTTGTGACACCACCTAAGTCCTAAGGGGAAGGGTTTAGTTTTATCCGGATCCCATCGCCCTCGTGTTTAACGCCATTAGGTTTGATATTTTAAGACGTTAGCCCCATTAGTTTGGCGATTTTACGACCTTTCACCCCATTTTGTTGTCAAAATTCAGAACTTTTGTGCCATTTGGGTATCGATATAATCCTGGCGAGCAATAGCTAGCAGAGCAATAGCTAGCAGAGCAATAGCTAGCAGAGCAATAGCTAGCAGAGCAATAGCTAGCAGAGCAATGGCTAGCAGAGCAATAGCTAGCAGAGCAATAGCTAGCAGAGCAATAGCTAGCAGAGCAATAGCTAGCAGAGCAATAGCTAGCAGAGCAATAGCTAGCAGAGCAATAGCTAGTCGTGACAGTTTTCTACAAACAAATGTACTAATATATCTCAAAGAGGGGTCTTGGGGATGCTGTTTTCTTCAGTTTAGTAAAGGTCTAAGGAGCAAACTAAAACGATATGTAAATATAATTATAATAGACAAATCAATATCACGAACAATATATCCCCCCCCCCCCCTCCAGCTCTCCGCCCTCCCCACCCTTAAGTTTCTGACCTGCCACTTGTAGTTGTTCTTGGGGTTGACCTCCCAGCCATTGACAATTCTTCCGTAGCCGGCCTCCTTAGTCAGGCCACACACACAGTTCAGGTCCATACGCTCCAACTGTTGGTTGGGCCAGTGATCCAGAGTGGCTGACGTGGAATTCTTCAATACTAACTGGTTTCGCTGTGGTTCCTGTAAGAATAGTCAAAGAATTACTACTACTATTTCTACTATTTGACTGTAACCGGCCACCTTATTCGGAGCACATACCCAGTTGAGGTCCTTATGCTCAGACTGTTGGTGGGGCCATCGATCCGGAGTGGCTGACGTGGAGTTCTTCAGTATATGGGTTAACACCTTCTGTACCGGCGACGTCTTATTAATTATATTCTGGCTGCTAACACACGATTTTATTCAGTTTAAAAAGGGCCTCCAAAAATTAACAGGCTTCGAAATATCTCACTTAACCCTTTTTACTATCACATATCCTTATTAAACTGCACAGCAGCGTCTATATATAGCCAAAATAATATTAAAAATACATCGCTGGTACAGAAGGGGTTAATTAGGTTCACCGTGGTTCCTGTAAGAATAGTGAAACAAGGACTATTACTATTTCTGCTATTACTGCTACCACTTTTACTACTACTACTACTACTAATTGCTATTTTTACTATATCTGCTATTACTGCTACCACTTTTACTACTACTACTACTACTAATTGCTATTTGTACTATATCTGCTATTACTGCTACCACTTTTACTACTACTACTACTACTAATTGCTATTTACTGCTACACTTTTACTACTACTACTACTACTAATTGCTATTTTTACTATATCTGCTATTACTGCTACCACTTTTACTACTACTACTACTACTAATTGCTATTTTTACTATATCTGCTATTACTGCTACCACTTTTACTACTACTACTACTACTAATTGCTATTTTTACTATATCTGCTATTACTGCTACCACTTTTACTACTACTACTACTACTACTAATTGCTATTTTTACTATATCTGCTATTACTGCTACCACTTTTACTACTACTACTACTACTAATTGCTATTTTTACTATATCTGCTATTACTGCTACCACTTTTACTACTACTACTACTACTAATTGCTATTTTTACTATATCTGCTATTACTGCTACCACTTTTACTACTACTACTACTACTAATTGCTATTTTTACTATATCTGCTATTACTGCTACCACTTTTACTACTACTACTACTACTAATTGCTATTTTTACTATATCTGCTATTACTGCTACCACTTTTACTACTACTACTACTAATTGCTATTTTTACTATATCTGCTATTACTGCTACCACTTTTACTACTACTACTACTACTAATTGCTATTTTTACTATATCTGCTATTACTGCTACCACTTTTACTACTACTACTACTACTAATTGCTATTTTTACTATATCTGCTATTACTGCTACCACTTTTACTACTACTACTACTACTAATTGCTATTTTTTCAACTACAATACTCAGCCTGTATTTCCCCCATCTGGACCACATACATGGTTGGAACAGTCATCCAGTTGGAATACTCATGCACATAACTGTATAGTCAAAGAGCTGCTTCCTATTACGGGACTCACACTCAGGATGATCATGGTGGATTATATTTATGTTAAGTATTTATATATTCATGTGTTACATTATACACTATACACATATCATATACTACTCTATTCCTACTATTCTACTATACTGCTACTGTATTTATGTTAAGTATTTATATATTCATGTGTTACATTATACACTATACACATATCATATAATACTCTATTCCTACTATTCTACTATACTGCTACTGTATTTATGTTAAGTATTTATATATTCATGTGTTACATTATACACTATACACATATCATATACTACTCTATTCCTACTATTCTACTATACTGCTACTGTATTTATGTTAAGTATTTATATATTCATGTGTTACATTATACACTATACACATATCATATAATACTCTATTCCTACTATTCTACTATACTGCTACTGTATTTATGTTAAGTATTTATATATTCATGTGTTACATTATACACTATACACATATCATATACTACTCTATTCCTACTATTCTACTATACTGCTACTGTATTTATGTTAAGTATTTATATATTCATGTGTTACATTATACACTATACACATATCATATACTACTCTATTCCTACTATTCTACTATACTGCTACTGTATTTATGTTAAGTATTTATATATTCATGTCTTACATTATACACTATACACATATCATATACTACTCTATTCCTACTATTCTACTATACTGCTACTGTATTTATGTTAAGTATTTATATATTCATGTGTTACATTATACACTATACACATATCATATACTACTCTATTCCTACTATTCTACTATACTGCTACTGTATTTATGTTAAGTATTTATATTCATGTGTTACATTATACACTATACACATATCATATACTACTCTATTCCTACTATTCTACTATACTGCTACTGTATTTATGTTAAGTATTTATATATTCATGTGTTACATTATACACTATACACATATCATATACTACTCTATTCCTACTATTCTACTATACTGCTACTGTATTTATGTTAAGTATTTATATATTCATGTCTTACATTATACACTATACACATCATATACTACTCTATTCCTACTATTCTACTATACTGCTACTGTATTTATGTTAAGTATTTATATATTCATGTGTTACATTATACACTATACACATATCATATACTACTCTATTCCTACTATTCTACTATACTGCTACTGTATTTATGTTAAGTATTTATATATTCATGTGTTACATTATACACTATACACATATCATATACTACTCTATTCCTACTATTCTACTATACTGCTACTGTATTTATGTTAAGTATTTATATATTCATGTGTTACATTATACACTATACACATATCATATACTACTCTATTCCTACTATTCTACTATACTGCTACTGTATTTATGTTAGTATTTATATATTCATGTCTTACATTATACACTATACACATATCATATACTACTCTATTCCTACTATTCTACTATACTGCTACTGTATTTATGTTAAGTATTTATATATGGTGTTACATTATACACTATACACATATCATATACTACTCTATTCCTACTATTCTACTATACTGCTACTGTATTTATGTTAAGTATTTATATATTCATGTGTTACATTATACACTATACACATATCATATACTACTCTATTCCTACTATTCTACTATACTGCTACTGTATTTATGTTAAGTATTTATATATTCATGTGTTACATTATACACTATACACATATCATATACTACTCTATTCCTACTATTCTACTATACTGCTACTCTATACCATGCAACCTCAATCCTGTCGCATCCTGGTGCGATTCTCTGCCTCTGCTGGCCCATAGTCCATGTCTGCTACTGTCGTTGCTTTTATTGCAGACAGTCGTTCCCCTTAACCCTTAACTAGCGGCGCGCAACATAAGTCGAGTATAATAAATCTGGACTATCTGGCGGCGCGCGACATAGGTCGTGTGGCAATTTCAGCACGTAATGTTGCTGAGAGAGAGAGACAAGTGGTGGCAGGAGAGTAGCGAGCGTATGACTCCTCCTGACCACCGCGGCGAACCTACTGACACGAATCCCACCTCCTCCCTCCCTCTCTCACTCGCTACATACTGAATTGTATGGGGAAAGTACCGAATTACATGCTTTTTGCACTCGAGTTGCGCGGTTGTTGCAAGAAAACTAGCCGTCATAAAAGGATCGTTATGGTGTCATTGGAAAGCTCTGTTTATGCCCTTTCAGGGATAGATACTTGTTTTACGCTCTGGGTCTTATTTAGGCATGAAAATGATCACGTAAACAGCCCTATTTTGGCTAAAAACACCTCGCTGGGCGGTACATATAAATAGACCGCTAGCCCGCTAATAAGGTATTAAGGGGCTTTCCCACATTTACGACTTGACACAATTTTCCGTCGCAGACTGGCTATCGTATGACTTTCGTAACGACTGGGCACGATTGATTAAAGATTACAATTAAGATATGATTGTCGCCGATCACTTGTCAAAAACGTCTGCAACATATGCGATGGCTCGCCGATATCGTCTGCAACTCCATACGAAGAAGGTAAAATTTGAATTTCAGCTCGGCGCATATTTGCTGATTCCTCAGCAAATATTTGGGAAGAAGTCGGCGATGTTGCAGACATCGAACAACGGTAATATGAGACTTTCTATTTTTTCTTAGGTAAGTATACCTCACCCCCCACCCCCCTTGTATGCTGATATACAGTACAGTATAAACAGCATTTGCGATGCCCAACACCATTCTCACCTAGACCTTCGCGCTTCATTTTCAATTCCCAGCGATTTTGATTTAATGCGGCTTCACTTTAACCCTCGTGGCCCGGGCTGGCTTTCTAAAGGACGGAGCTCGTATCCGGGCGATCTGGCTGAAAAATATCTAGTGTAAACAAAGGCCTATCTCCCTTAACCCGTACAGCCCCAGCGACGCGCCTGACGCGTCGGCGATGTATGTAACGCACAGCCCCAGAGACGCGCCTGGCGCGTCACCCTAATTGCGCCGACCGTGACCTCAGGTGTAGCCACTCAAGAGGGCTCAGATTTGTATGGGAACTGTGTACGTATCCCACGCAACCGTGCCGATGGTTGAAAACTCTCAAAGTCCACGTGCGTGCGCGCGAGCGCGCAATAACCTGGTTTTTTGGGATAATTGCCTTCAATTTTTTACTCTTGTAAAATCCATTTTCGGGGGCTCTGTAGGACCATTTTTTAAGCTTTTTGAGCGGTTTTTTGTGGTTTTTCCTTCATTCCTAACCCATTCGCTATTGTTTCTGGAATAAAACCATTTTTTGAAAACCGGCCGGGTTCTGGTGCGCAAACATTACAAAACTAGCCGGGGCTCCACGGGTTAATACAAGAGGTAGAATTATCACCATAACATCAAAATGTTTAGCCTTACCTTGCTGCGTAGAATGGCGTTAAGTAGAGCTCTCTAGCTCAACTGGTTCCGGAGTTATGGTGATGTTAGTGGAGGTAATATTTGGCGCGTATCTACCTCGGCGCGTCCGAACACTCAACCGCGGCCCCGGCTACGATGCCCTGTTGCACTCGTCGCCCTACCCGCAATTATGCCGGGAAGCGATTTGAGAGTTTTTATTGTTTATTATGCCATTTATTATAGTTATTATGTTATTTTCACTCAATAAAGTTATTTTTATGAAGTTATTTGTGTCTCTGTCACTTATATTTAGTTTTATTGTTTTTATTATAGTAGTTATTAATATTTATACTGGACTATGGTAATTGATAGTGTAATTTTCACTTCTATGTATTGTTAGGTAAGCTAATAATATATATAGTGTCACTTTCACTTGTTCATATTGTTATGAAGGCACTTATTATTACTTATGTGTGTCTCTTTCACTTATACTTAGTTTTATTATTATTATTATAGTCACTTTCACTGGACTAAGATAATTGATAGTGTCATTTTCACTTATTTATTGTTAGAGATAAGCTATAATATATATTTTAGTGTCACTTTCACTTGTTCATATTGTTATGAAGGCACTTATTATTACTTAGTGTGTCTCTTTCACTTATACTTAGTTTTATTATTACTATTATCCTACATTTTAGAGTGTCACTTTCACTGTCATTGTCACAAGCACTTCAATATTGCACTAGAGTGTGAAAGTCGTTGAAGCACCGTCCAGCGCACAGTGCCACTTCACACTCGAGGCATTCCCATGTGGTTTTGCTCACTTTGTGGGGTCTGCGAGTTGTGTGGCTGCACACATGGCACCTCTTCTGACTCCTAACTTTACTACCTGGTGGTTTGAAAGGAAGGGGGTGGAGCTGGTGCTTCCTAAAGAAGTCGGCACACCCCATGCGGTCCAGCTGGCCTGGTCCTTGTAGTGGTCTCCCAGGTTCCGCATATTTAGCCAGGAGCTCAAGTATCATCTGTTTGTGGAACTTCCGCAGGGACTTGTACTTCTTGGCTCCGGGAGTCCACAGACGGTAGATGTTGTAAGCATTGAGGGCCGACATATCTAGCGTATGCAGAACAAACTTCTTACACCACCTGCAAGATGTTCGCAAGCAGTCGATGAAGCCCATCTGCATGTCGGACTTATCGATGAGACGCATGTTGATATTGTAGTCCAGGACAGCAGCTGGTTTCTGGACGGGGTTTTTCGTTCTTCGGTCCACCTTCCCTGTGGCGACCATCTCGGCCTTGTAGCATGGGGGTAGGAGGTTGACCTTGCGCTGGTCATGCCAGTGGATGGAGAGGATGGGGCCACTCTTCTTGTGGTAGATGTCCGTCTTCTTGGTCTTGGTCGGGTACACTGGCATGCCCTTCCTCTTTGCCTTGACTGTGCCGACAGTTCTGGTCTTGCGGTCATGGAGGTACTTGGTGAGGATTGGCGATGTATAATAATTGTCTGTGTACAGGATGTGGTTCTTGTGGAAGTGTTTCTCCATCATCTTCTGTACAACAGCGCCGCCAAAACCAATGTCGGGATCAGTCACGATTTCGCCACCACTGCCGCTGTAGACCACAAAGTCCAGCACATACCCCGTCTTACAATCGCAGAGGACGAAGAGCTTGATGCCGAAGCAGTGTCTCTTTGACGGGATATACTGCCTGAAATGCAGCCTACCACGGAAAAAAAACGTGCCTCATCGAGGCACATCTTCTGAAATGGAATCAGGTAAGTGGTAAACTGATGACGTATCATGTCATACAGCTGCCTGATTTTTCATAATGAGTCGCGAAGGTGGACATGCATGTTGTTGGTCAGGTGGAGATAGGAGAGGATGTCAAAGTACCTGTCCCTGGACATATACTTGCCAAATGCTGGAGTCGTGATGAGGTCGGCAGTGATCCAATAGTCTGCCAGAGCGTCCTTCCTGATATGTGTCATCACCATAGCCAGGGCCAAGAACACATACAGTTCTGCCACAGTGACAGCTCTCCATTCCACCATCTTGGCACTGGTCTTCCTGCCAAGAAAGTTGGCACAGATCTCATGATGGTTGTTGGTCTCCTCGACGAGGTATTCCATGACTTCATTGTCATAGAAGCTACAGAAAAGTTAACTGGGGGTAGCATTTGGGCCACACGGATATGCTGGTGACACCCCGGAACCAATCTGCTGCTCGTCAAAGGCAGGACAATCTGGTTCAAAATCCGCCCCATCTGTCCACATAAACAAGTTGGATGAGCGCGCACGTGCAGGCGCAGCAGGCACACGCCCAGGCACACGCTCTTGCCCACGTGGACGCCCACGCGGATGCCCTGCATGCCCACACCCACGCCCAGGGGCAGCGGCGTCGGCAGGCTGAGCCGCACGCCCACGACCTCGCCCTCGAACTCGTCGTGTCGGGACTTCCTCCTCTTCCACATCCTCTTCGTCGTCCTCCTCCTCCTCAGGCGATGTCATGTCATCTGGGGCAATGTTGGGGTCGTCAGCATCTTCTTCGGGAGACAATTCCGGTGAAGAAGTGACCGGGCGTCGGCGGCGTGGGGGGCGGGAGGCTGCGGGAGGTTGAACAATGGGAGCCTCAGCCTCGGGAGTTGGGCTCCTTTTGCGGCCCAAAAGGGCATTATTTGCTGCGGAGCTCGGCTTCTCCGCAGCAAATAATGCCCTACGATGCGGGGCCTGTGGTGGCACACTGTGGGAGGACAATGCCGCCCCACTAGTACCGGTCACCCCTTGTAGAGGCCCTTTGCACATCCTGAGGCCGAGATGAGAGCCGAGGGTGACCCGCGCGGCGTCCCGGGTCAAGGCGTCGGGACAAAGGAATGCGGGTGGTTGCTAGACCAGGGTCGGCGTCACTATCAGTATCTTCGCCTTCCCTAGCTTTTTCTGCTGCCCTACGTGCTTTCTTGGCTGCACTTTTCACTAAAGATTGTTTGTAAAAGTATTTACCCACTTTCAAGGGCGTACGGGCAGGCAAAGGGGAAGGTCCCGGGCTATGGCTAGGGCTAGGCCTAGGCTGACCACGCAAAGATGGCAACGGGGTAGGCCTAGGCTCTAGCACACTCGGAAGTTCGACTGCACCATCCTGCAACACTTCCACATCAGGATCATCACCACTATCTCCTCCCTCAAACAAGTCAACATTGTCATCATCCGCAAACCCCACAAAATCATCGTCTTCACTTGCACTACTAATAAACTGTTCTTTATCAATCAAGCTTTCACCACTGCTTTCTTCAATGGCAAAAAGTTCTCTCTCTATCGCACTATCACTCAACAATACCTTTGCTTTCTTGTGTTGAGCCTTTTTCTTGCTTGCAACAGGCGTATACGTAGCGAGCGGGGTAGCACTGGGGTGCGCGGGAGGTTGCACAGAATCGGACGCGTCAGAATTAATGATTTCACTATAACTCGCCATGGCGGGCACGTACGAACTGATAACAAAGGAGTACAAAGGAGTACAAAGGAGTACAAAGGAAATCAAGCAACAACAGGTCTAGTGACCCTTCTAGGTTGCTTGTCCTCCAAAACACTGAGGATCAAGTGTCCAAACAGTGGTTTAGAGTGGGTAAGGGAACATTGGAAAGGGAACTACTGCCCTGCCACTAACGTGGCAGGACTAGGAAGTTAGTAGGGGACATATGGGTTAGTAACTGAGGGGAGGATAAAGTTATTCATTTACAAACGCAGTCAGTCGCGGGTTTGATGCAAGATATTTGTCTAGGCGGAATTTAAATGAATCAACGGTGCTGCAGTCTATAACGTCTCGGGGAAGCCCATTCCACAAGTTGACAACTCGATTAAAGAAGAAATTCTTAGATTCGTGCGAGTTAAAAGATTTACCAATAATTTTGCAACCGTTTCCCCGCGTGTAATTAGATTGGTCGATAGTGAAGTACTTACTACAGTTCATATTGTCGATGCCTTTGATGATTTTGAACACTTGAATTAAGTCGCCTCTTAATCTGCGCTGGGTTAAAGGAAATAGATTTAATTCTCTAGGACGCTCTTTCGTATGGTTTGTTCTTTAGGCTAGGTATCATTTTGGTAACTCTACGTTGAACTCGTTCTAGCTTGTTTATATCTTTTTGGTAATAAGGGCACCAGGATTGAACGCAGTATTCCAGAAGAGGGCGGACTAAGGAATTGTAAAGGGTTAGGATAACTTCTTTGGATTTATGCTCAAATGACCTGCCTATAAAGCCAATTATTTTGTTTGCCTTCTTAACAACTTCTGAACATTGTTGACTCGGTTTTAGGTTACTCGATATTGTTACTCCCAGATCAGTTTCTCTGTTTACATTCTTAAGCTGAGTGCCATTCATCGAATAGTTTGCTTTCTCATTTAGGTATCCGACATGTAGTACTTTACACTTATCCGCATTGAAACTCATTTGCCAAATTTGGGCCCAACATGACAATTTATCTAGATTGTGTTGCATATCGTCAATTTGTTCTTTTGAGAGTACGCTATTTGCAATTTTTGTATCGTCAGCAAATTTTGAGATTGTGCAGGTGAGACCCTCATCTATGTCGTTGATGTAAATTAGAAAGAGAATTGGTCCTAGTACCGATCCCTGGGGTACCCCGCTACTTACATTGGTCCATTTAGATGCCTTACCGTTTATGACTACCCTTTGCTTTCTGTTGCTGAGCCAATTTTCTATCCATTTCAACACACCGTCTTGTATTCCATGCGCTTTTAGTTTTAGCAGTAAACGTTTGTGGGGAACTTTGTCAAAGGCCTTTTGAAAATCAAGGTATATAATATCTACAGCTTTACTCTCATCGTAGAGGTTGAGGATATCGTGGAAGAAGTCTAAGAGGTTTGTTAAACAGGAACGTTTTTTACGAAAGCCGTGTTGAGCATCTTTAAGTATGTTATTTTCCTCTAAGTGATTTACGAGTCTGTCTCGTATGACCGTTTCTAGCATTTTACATACAACTGAGGTTAAGCTAATTGGACGATAGTTACTGGGTAGGGATTTGCTGCCTTTTTTGAATATCGGTGTTACGTTGGCTAGCTTCCACTGATCAGGCATAGTTCCAGACTGCAAGGATTCATTGGATAGTAATGTCAGTGGTTTGGAGAGCTCATTCTTAGCTTCCTTTAGAACTCTAGGCGAGATTGTATCAGGTCCTGGCGTTTTATTTACCTTGAGTTTATCTAAACAATTCAATACTTCTCTCTCTGTAACGGTGATATTGCTTAGAACATCTGAATTATCAATCTGAATCGGCGATGGTGTAGGGATATCACTGAGGTCTTCTGTTGTAAAAACTGATGCAAAGAAGGTATTGAGGGCATTACTCATTTGTACTTCGTCTTTGGTGTATTCTCCTTTTTCATCGACTAACGGTCCAACAGTTGAAGTAACTACTTTTTTCTTTCTGATATAACTATAGAATTCTTTCGGGTTTGTTTTACTTTGATTCGCAATATGTAACTCTAAGGTCTTTTTACTTTGCTTAATTAACTTTTTGGCTTTGCGTCGTAGCTCTACAAATTTCACCCGTTCTTCGTCATTTTGTGAGGATTTTAATCTATCATTAGCAAACTTTTTAGCAAGCAGGCAGTTTGAAATATCTTTATTCCACCATTTGGGCTTATTATTATGGCCTGGACGCCGTATTTTCGATGGTATGCAGTCTTGCACTGCTTTTAGGTAAGTGGTTTCGAATAACTTCCAAGATGTATTTATGTCGTTATTGTTAATTAAAAAGCTCCAGTCAGTTTCTTTAAACATAGCTCTAAGTTTATGGAAGTTTGCTTTCTTGAAATTAGGGACTTTTTCGATGCTACTATTTGGTTCGTTACTAGTAAACTTTAAAGTGAAAGTTATCGTACGATGGTCGCTGTTACTGAATTCATCACCAACATTCAAATTCTCTATCAATTCTTCTTTTGTTGCAAGTACAATGTCAAGAACGTTATTACCACGGGTATGCATTCGAACAAATTGATAAAGCGAACTCTCTTGCAAGTTCGTATACAAGTCATGTCCGGAGTGTGAAGTAAGAGTATCGCCCCACTTGGTCACAGGTAAATTAAAGTCGCCAAAAATTACGGTATCTTGTGAGTTACTTACATCTGCAATTTGTTCGTAAATTTCTCGGTCAGTTTGCACTGATTGAGCTGGAGGTCTGTATATTAACGCAAGTATTATTTTTGTACCTTTATTATTCTTTATTAGCACAAAAGATGTGTCGACGTTCACAATTTGAGGTTTTGACACGAGGGTCGGGTTAAGACTTTCTTTGATATAAAATAAAACGCCACCTCCATTTTTATTTATTCGGCTGTTCTCAAACATTACATAACCGGGAAGTGAATACTCTGCTAACAAAGTCTC
>CM064536.1:6385867-6489650 GCA_032716605.1 Paralithodes platypus | reverse complement strand
TAATATATACTAATATATACTAATATATACTAAATATATACTAATATATACTAATATATACTAATATATACTAATATATACTAATATATACTAATATATACTAATATATACTAATATATACTAATATATACTAATGTTTACTAATATATACTAATATTCACTAATATATACTAATGTTTACTAATATATACTAATATTCACTAATATATACTAATGTTTACTAATATATACTAATATTCACTAATATATACTAATATTCACTAATATATACTAATGTTTACTAATATATACTAATGTTTACTAATATATACTAATATATTCACTAATATATACTAATATTCACTAATATATACTAATATTACTAATATATACTAAGGTTTACTAATATATACTAATATTACTAATATATACTAATATATCAATATACTAATATACTAATATTACTAATATATACTAATATGTTTACTAATATATACTAATATTACTAATATATACTAATAGATATATACTAATATATACTAATATTCACTAATATATACTAATGTTTACTAATATATACTAATGTTTACTAATATATACTAATATTCACTAATATATACTAATATTTACTAATATATACTAATATTCACTAATATATACTAATGTTTACTAATATATACTAATATTCACTAATATATACTAATATTCACTAATATATACTAATATTCACTAATATATACTAATATTCACTAATATATACTAATATATACTAATGTTTACTAATATATACTAAAACTCACTAATATATACTAATGTTTACTAATATATACTAATATTCACTAATATATACTAATGTTTACTAATATATACTAATATATACTAATGTTTACTAATATATACTAATATATACTAATGTTTACTAATATATACTAATGTTTACTAATATATACTAATGTTTACTAATATATACTAATGTTTACTAATATATACTAATATATACTAATGTTTACTAATATATACTAATATTCACTAATATATACTAATGTTTACTAATATATACTAATATTCACTAATATATACTAATGTTTACTAATATATACTAATATTTACTAATATATACTAATGTTTACTAATATATACTAATATTTACTAATATATACTAATATTCACTAATATATACTAATATTCACTAATATATACTAATATATACTAATATATACTAATATATACTAATGTTTACTAATATATACTAATATTCACTAATATATACTAATATTCACTAATATATACTAATATTCACTAATATATACTAATGTTTACTAATATATACTAATATTAACTAATATATACTAATGTTTACTAATATATACTAATATTTACTAATATATACTAATATTTACTAATATATACTAATATTTACTAATATATACTAATATTCACTAATATATACTAATGTTTACTAATATATACTAATATTCACTAATATATACTAATGTTTACTAATATATACTAATATTTACTAATATATACTAATATTTACTAATATATACTAATATTCACTAATATATACTAATATTCACTAATATATACTAATATTTACTAATATATACTAATGTTTACTAATATATACTAATATATACAAATGTTTACTAATATTCACTAATATATACTAATATATACTAATATATACTAATATATACTAATGTTTACTAATATATACTAATATTCACTAATATATACTAATATTCACTAATATATACTAATATTCACTAATATATACTAATGTTTACTAATATATACTAATATTTACTAATATATACTAATGTTTACTAATATATACTAATATTTACTAATATATACTAATATTTACTAATATATACTAATATTTACTAATATATACTAATATTCACTAATATATACTAATGTTTACTAATATATACTAATATTCACTAATATATACTAATGTTTACTAATATATACTAATATTTACTAATATATACTAATATTTACTAATATATACTAATATTCACTAATATATACTAATATTCACTAATATATACTAATATTTACTAATATATACTAATGTTTACTAATATATACTAATATTCACTAATATATACTAATATATACTAATATATACTAATATATACTAATATATACTAATATATACTAATATATACTAATATATACTAATATATACTAATATATACTAATTACACTAATATATACTAATATTCACTAATATATACTAATGTTTACTAATATATACTAATATTTACTAATATATACTAATGTTTACTAATATATACTAATATTTACTAATATATACTAATATATACTAATATATACTAATATTTACTAATATATACTAATATTCACTAATATATACTAATGTTTACTAATATATACTAATATTCACTAATATATACTAATATTCACTAATATATACTAATATTCACTAATATATACTAATGTTTACTAATATATACTAATATTCACTAATATATACTAATGTTTACTAATATATACTAATATTCACTAATATATACTAATATTTACTAATATATACTAATGTTTACTAATATATACTAATATATACTAATATATACTAATATATACTAATATATACTAATATATACTAATATATACTAATATATACTAATATTCACTAATATATACTAATGTTTACTAATATATACTAATATTCACTAATACATACTAATATTCACTAATATATACTAATATTCACTAATATATACTAATGTTTACTAATATATACTAATATATACTAATGTTTACTAATATATACTAATATATACTAATGTTTACTAATATATACTAATATATACTAATATATACTAAATACATACTAATATATACTAATGTTTACTAATATATACTAATATTCACTAATATATACTAATGTTTACTAATATATACTAATATTCACTAATATATACTAATGTTTACTATATATACTAATTTACTAATATACTAATATATACTAATATATACTAATAAATATATACTAATATATACTAATATATACTAATACTAATATATACTAATATATACTAATATATACTAATGTTTACTAATATATACTAATATTCACTAATATATACTAATATTCACTAATATATACTAATGTGTAATATATATACTAATGTGTAATATATACTAATGTGTAATATATACTAATGTGTAATATATACTAATGTGTAATATATACTAATGTGTAATATATACTAATGTGTAATATATACTAATAATATACTAATAATACTAATATTTACTAATATATACTAATATTCACTAATATATACTAATATTCACTAATATATACTAATATTCACTAATATATACTAATATTCACTAATATATACTAATATTTACTAATATATACTAATGTTTACTAATATATACTAATATTCACTAATATATACTAATGTTTACTCTTCCCTTGAAATATAAGCGGTCCACATTGTCAAAGGAGATAAGTGGGGAACACGCACAAAGACACACACACATTACCACCACACACACGCAACCACAAACATAAACACAACCAGAACCACACAAATACACACACAACCCCACCCCCTCCACACACATACATAAAAATACCCCTCCCCCTACATTTACGTGAGTCATGAACTAATCACTTTAATAGCTCCAATTCCTTCCAGTATTTTTCTAATTAAATCTCCATCATGCACAACAAAATAAGTACTGTAGTCTATTGACACCCAGAATAAACTAAAAAGATGGCTTCATAATCCTCAACGGGTTACTGATACAGACGTATGATTTTACTCAGCTTATGAAGAACCTCTAGTACTAAAAAGGGTGAAATCTTACCTTCAGTTTACTGCCGTGTGCTATTCACCCCTCCTGGAGTTTGGGTCTTCTAGTCTTCCATATTTAATTGTCCACTGGTGTTCTGGAAGTTGTGGGCATTGTTTCTTCACCAGTCAATCCTGTAAGTATATATTAAAATGTAAAACTTGCTAAACAAACAAACAAAAATAGGAATGGCACAATAGAAAGACAAAAGAACTCGAGACAGAGCCCGAACATGGACATCACAACACAGCAGAAAAACAAAACAAAACACAAAATCACACACATCTGGGTATTATTAACAACAATTATATCAGCCTCTGCCGAGGCTGGTGGGGTGCGGATAGGTGCCACAGGGGACTGAGTCTTACCTGGGCGCCGTCTGGCACCACACCTGTGTCGGCAACAGTGTTTGCATGTTATACAATTCCAAACAAATGGAGCGGAACATACGAGGATCCAGAGAAAACCACCTCGCACCAAATAGGGTAAAGTTAAGGGGGTAGTGCTTGGTTTTTGGTCTATATATTTATTTATTATTATTATTATTATTATTATTATTATTATTATTATTATTATTATTATTATTTAAGTTTCCTCGCTAGACCTCCATCAAACTTAGAAATACACCCCCTAGATCCCCCTTCAACATAAATACACCCCCTAGATCCCCCTTCAACATAAATACACCCCCTAGATCCCCCTTCAACATAAATACACCCCCTAGATCCCCCTTCAACATAAATACACCCCCTAGATCCCCCTTCAACATAAATACACCCCCTAGATCCCCCTTCAACATAAATACACCCCCTAGATCCCCCTTCAACATAAATACACCCCCTAGATCCCCCTTCAACATAAATACACCCCCTAGATCCCCCTTCAACATAAATACACCCCTAGATCCCCCTTCAACATAAATACACCCCCTATATCCCCCTTCCACATAAATACACCCCCTAGATCCCCCTTCAACATAAATACACCCCCTAGATCCCCCTTCAAACATAAATACACCCCTAGATCCCCCTTCAACATAAATACAACCCCTAGATCCCCCTTCAACATAATACACCCCCTATATCCCCCTTCAACATAAATACACCCCCTAGATCCCCCTTCAACATAAATACACCCCCTAGATCCCCCTTCAACATAAATACACCCCCTAGATCCCCCTTCAACATAAATACACCCCCTAGATCCCCCTTCAACATAAATTTGTAAACATTTTGGTAGAAAATGTCCCGGCCGAAGGCCAGTTCCTTCTAAAATTAGAGGCTCGCTGTCGCTCGCCAGGAAAAAAATGACACCTAAAGGGCACGAAAGGTACTAACATTGACAAAAAAAAAAAAAAGAGGCGAAGGGTCTCAAAATCGCCAAACTAACGGAACGAACGTCTGAAAGCCTCAAAACTAATATGCTAAACATGAGGGAGAAGGGGGTCCAGAAAAAGCAAATAATACCCCCTTAAATAAAAACGTCTAACAATGTAATATAATCAAATAAATAGGGTGTACATTTACTTCCGGGACCCTAAACTTAACAATAAATAGGGTGTACATTTACTTCCGGGACCCTAAACTTATCAATAAATAGGGTGTACATTTACTTCCGGGACCCTAAACTTAACAATAACGTAGGCTAATAGGGAACACTTTAGGGGAGATGGTCTAGTTTTCTGGCCCACCTTCTTCCTCATGTTTAGCCCCATTAGTTTTTAGATTTGTTGACGTTCGGCTCAATAGGTTGGCGATTTTAAGACATTTCACAATATTTCCTTTTCAATACAAGGAATTTTCGTGTCATTTAGGTGTCGATAATTTCTTGGCGAGCGATAGTGAGCCTATAATTTAAGGGGAACCGGCCTTCGGCCGGCATATTTTTCTATCGAAAAATGTACAAATTTATTATGAATTATTTATTTCTTCTTGTTTTTTTTGTTTTTCTTGTTTCAAAACATGTACAAATTTACCTTGAAGGAGTATTTTGAGCAGGTGTTTTGTTATTTAGTTTTTTAGCTTGATGGAGGTCTAGGGAAGAAACTAGTATTAATAATACAACTATACATAAATGAACCAATAAATACGGCCCTCCCAGCTTAAGGAGGGTGACCTGCTTTTTGGTATTTCTGTCCTTGTCTCTCTTTCTCTGGCTTGTATCCATTCGGCCCCATTCAGCCAACTATTTTAAGACGTTTATCCCCATCTAGGTGTCAATTTCTTCCTGGTGATCGATAGCGAACCAGAATTATATGAAGAAATCCGGCTTCGCCGGAGAAATGTTCTATCTTTTACAAATTTACAAATTTAGCCTGCTGTCTAACAAAAATTAAAAATATGCTGGCTCGCTACCGCTCACCAGTAAGAAATTGACACCTGGATGGGGATAAACGTCTTAAAACAGTAGGCTGAATGGGGCCAAATGGATACAAGCCAGAGAAAGATAGAAAATGACAGAACAAAAAGCAGGTCACCCCCCTTAAGTGCCTGACCACTGCAGGGGGGTCACTTTGATCAGCAGGTCACCCCCCTTAAGTGCCTGACCACTGCAGGGGGGTCACTTTGATCAGCAGGTCACCCCCCTTAAGTGCCTGACCACTGCAGGGGGGTCACTTTGATCAGCAGGTGACCCCCCTTAAGTGCCTGACCACTGCAGGGGGGTCACTTTGATCAGCAGGTCACCCCCCTTAAGTGCCTGACCACTGCAGGGGGGTCACTTTGATCAGCAGGTCACCCACCTTAAGTGCCTGACCACTGCAGGGGGGTCACTTTGATCAGCAGGTCACCCCCCTTAAGTGCCTGACCACTGCAGGGGGGTCACTTTGATCAGCAGGTCACCCCCCTTAAGTGCCTGACCACTGCAGGGGGGTCACTTTGATCAGCAGGTCACCCCCCTTAAGTGCCTGACCACTGCAGGGGGGTCACTTTGATCACCCCGCCGGTCTCTGGTCACGTCATACTATAAACAAAGATGGAAGTTTAACCCTTTCAAGCTCCAATACGCGTTTTTCGTTTTGTTTTCTGGCTAACATTAGACGTTTTTATGCAGATTGGGAAGGGTGTGTGGAATTAGGAGGGTTAATTGAGACGGTCTTTACTCCTATGATTCCCACAGATCCTTCCTAATCTGTATAAAATCGTCTAATGAGAGCTCGAATAATGTGTCGAAATGCGTCACGATCATGAAAGGGTTAACATAAAGGTTACAAGGATAAACTTTAAGGGGAGATGGTACCGGAGTTCTTCTTAAATATACAGGCTCGCTATCACTCGGCAGAAGAAAAAAAATCGACACCTAAATGGCACGAAAAGTCTTAAAATTGACAAGGCAATGGGGCGAAAGGTGGTAAAATCGCCAAACTAATGGTCTGAACGTCTTAAAATCTCAAGTATAGTGGGGCTAAGGATGAGGGAGAAATGGGTCCAGAAAAAGGAACCATCTCCCCTAAGAGGAAACTTTAAAATAAATTAATAAATAAATAAATAGATACAAACTCCAGCCACCAGCCTCTTAAACCGCACATAATCGTCTATATAACGCGCGAATATAATAAATAAACTTCGTCGGTACAGAAGGGGTTAAGATGGTTACTTGGTGACCGGCCTCTCTCTCTCTCTCTCTCTCTCTCTCTCGCCAGGAAACAAAATCGACCCCTATATTGCACGAAAGATCTTAAAATTGACAACGAAATGGGGTAAAAGGAGTTAAAATAGCCAAAATAATTGGCCGACCGTCTTAAAATGTCAAAACTAATGGGGCTAAACACGAGGGAGAAAGGGGTCCAGAAAAACAAGCAAGAAGGGTTGAGTGAGATAGTTCGAGTTGGCCTGTTTATTGTTGGATGCCTTTAAGGGGAGGTTTTTAGTTGATTCCCTAGACTTCCATCAAACTTAAAATTACTCCCCCTTGACCCCCTTTCAAGATTAATTTGTACATTTTTCGGTAGAAAAATGTCCCGGCCGAAGGCCGGTTCCCCTTAAATTACAGGCTCGCTATCGCTCGCCAGGAAAAAATCGACACCTAAATGGCACGAATGGTCTTAAAATTGACAGAAATGGGGCGAGGGTTCTTAAAATCACCAAACTAATAAGACAAGCGTCTTTAAATCTCACAAGCAATGGGGCTAAACATGAGGGAGAAAGAGGTTCAGAAAAAAATATTCCAGGTGCAAATCTCCCCTTAAGGGGGTTGTACTCGCTTGTTATGGACCCCCTTCTCCCTCATGTTTAGCATATTAGTTTTTATGGACCCCCTTCTCCCTCATGTTTAGCATATTAGTTTTGAGATTTTAAGACGTTCCTTCCGTTAGTATGGCGATTTTGAGACCTTTCACCTCCTTTGTTTGTCAATATTAAGACCTTTCGTGCCATTTAAGTGTCGATTTTATCTAGCGAGCGATAGCGAGCCTGTAATATTAGGAGGAAGCAGCCTTCTACCATTTGTTTTTACAAATTTATCTTGAAAGGGGGTCTAGAGGGTGTTTGTGTAAGCTTGATGGAAGTCTAGCGAGGAAACTTAACAATAAGTTTAAACATAAATAAATAGACCAAAAAACACCCTACCCCCTTAAAATCGCCAAAATAATGGTGCGAAACAGTGGTGATATAATGGTGCGAAACAGGGGTGATATAATGGTGCGAAACAGGGGTGATATAATGGTGCGAAACAGGGGTGATATAATGGTGCGAAACAGGGGTGATATAATGGTGCAAAACAGTGGTGATATAATGGTGCGAAACAGGGGTGATATAATGGTGCGAAACAGTGGTGATATAATGGTGCGAAACAGGGGTGATATAATGGTGCGAAACAGTGGTGATATAATGGTGCGAAACAGGAGTGATATAATGGTACGAAACAGTGGTGATATAATGGTGCGAAACAGGGGTGATATAATGGTGCGAAACAGTGGTGATATAATGGTGCGAAACAAGGGTGATATAATGGTGCGAAACAGGGGTGACATAATGGTATGAAACAGGGGTGATATAATGGTGCAAAACAGGGGTGATATATAATGGTACGTAACAGGGGTGATATAATGGTGCGAAACAGGGGAGATATATTGGTGCGAAACAGTGGTGATATAATGGTACGAAACAGGGGTGATATAATGGTGCGAAACAGGAGTGGTATAATGGTGCGAAACAGTAGTGATATAATGGTGCGAAACAGTGGTGATATAATGCTGAGAAACAGTGGTGCTATAATGGTGCGAAACAGGGGTGATATAATGGTGCGAAACAGAGGTGCTATAATGGTGCGAAACAGTGGTGATATAATGGTGTGAAACAGAGGTGCTATAATGGTGTGAAACCGAGGTGCTATAATGGTGCGAAACAGTGGTGATATAATGGTGCGAAACAGGGGTGATATAATGGTACGAAACAGAGGTGCTATAATGGTACGAAACAGGGGTGATATAATGGTGCGAAACAGCGGTGATATGATGGTGCGAAATAGGGGTGATATAATGGTACAAAACAGGGGTGATATAATGGTGCGAAACAGGAGTGATATAATGGTGCGAAACAGCGGTGATATAATGGTACGAAACAGGGGTGATATAATGGTGCGCAACAGGGGTGATATAATGGTACGAAACAGGGGTGATATAATGGTACGAAACAGGGGTGATATAATGGTGCGAAACAGGGGTGATATAATGGAAGAAACAGGGGTGATATAATGGTGCGAAACAGGGGTGATATAATGGTACGAAACAGCGGTGATATAATGGTGCGAAACATGGGTGATAAAATGGTGCAAAACGGGTGATATAATGGTGCGAAACAGAGGTGATATAATGGTACAAAACAGGGGTGATATAATGGTACGAAACAGGGGTGATATAATGGTGCGAAACATGGGTGATATAATGGTACGAAACAGCGGTGATATAATGGTACAAAACAGGGGTGATATAATGGTACGAAACAGCGGTGATATAATGGTGCGAAACAGGGGTGATATAATGGTACGAAACAGGGGTGATATAATGGTACGAAACAGGGGTGATATAATGGTGCAAAACAGGGGGGATATAATGGTGCAAAACAGGGGTGATATAATGGTGCGAAACAGGGGTGATATAATGGTATGAAACAGGGGTGATATAATTGTGCGAAACAGGGGTGATGTAATGGTGCGAAACAGGAGTGATATAATGGTACGAAACAGAGGTGATATAATGGTGCGAAACAGGAGTGGTATAATAGTACGAAACAGGGGTGATATAATGGTACAAAACCGGTTATATAATGGTGCTAAACAGGGGTGATATAATGGTGCGCAACAGGGGTGATATATTGGTACGAAACAGCGGTGATACAATGGTGCGAAACAGGGGTGATATAATGGTACGAAACAGGGGTGATATAATGGTGCAAAACAGGGGTGATATAATGGTGCATAACAGGGGTGATATAATGGTACGAAACGGGTGATATAATGGTGCAAAACAAGGGTGATATAATGGTACGAAACAGGGGTGATATAATGGTGCGAAACAGGGGTGATATAATGGTACGAAACAGCGGTGATATAATGGTGCGAAACACGGCAGAAATAATGGTGCGAAACAGGCGTGATATAATGGTGCGAAACAGAGGTGATATACATACATACATACATAAAATTTTAAGACTGAGTTTTCCACACATAAGTGCAGTTTCAGTCTCTTGTCCTAATGGCGGCATTCCAGGCAACCCTGTTAAGGGCTGCTTCACTTGTCAAGTTCTTGGATTTGAGATCGGCGCGTATAGTCCGATCCCAGGTCTTCCTCGGTCCACCCCTTGGTGCAGCTCCCTCCACAATCACAGACCTGCATTTTTTCACCCAATTTTGTTCATCCATTCTCTCCACATGTCCATACCATCCCAGTCTACTTGTACGCATCACCTCGCTAATACTCTTTATACCTAAACGTCTCCTCAGCTCAACATTTGTTATTCTATCCTGTAGCCTGGCCCCACACATCCATCTCACCATTCTCATCTCATTACGCTCCATTCTGTTGACATCCTCTACTTTAACGGCCCATGTTTCTGAGGCATACGTCATTGCACTTCTAACACATGAGGCATACACCTTTCCCTTCAGGGGGAGAGGCATTCTTTTCATGGTCAGGATTGGCATCAATTCTCTGAACTTCCCCCAGCCACACCTAATTCTAGCAACAGTGGCAGCCTCAGCCCCACCACCGGCAGAGATGGTATCTCCTAGGCAACAAAACTTGTTCACCAGCTCCAAAGACTCATTTCCAAAACACAGCCACAGGATCATCACTTAACACAAGCTCGCCTTTGCACACTACGCACTCAAATTTCTCTATTTCTGACTTATCCTTCGGCAGGGGCCCCTTTATTCTACTACAGCGCTTACTCACATGGTGTACCCAACATCGACAGATGCTTCATTTGTACCATGGTGTACCCAACATCGACAGATGCTTCATTGAATTGAGTTAACGCCCACTCCCTTTCCACACACTGCACATGGGTATGCACCGCTCTTTTCCACATTGCCTCGTCTCAAACTACAATGCATAACCTTGGTTTTGTTAATATTGACTCTTAAACCCTTGCTCGCCATGCCCTCTCTCCACTCTCTGAATTTGGCCTCAGCATCCTGCATACTGTCAGCTATTAGGACTAAATCGTCTGCATAAAACAGTTCCAACGGGAGTCCGCCTCTAAAAATTCTAGACAGCGCCTCCAAGACCATAATAAAGAGGAGGGGGCTTAACACTGAACCCTGATGGACTCCAACACGGACTGCGAACTCATCACTCAGTACACCCTTCACCCTCACCGAACTTCGCGAATCCTCATACATCTTCATTATCACACGCACCAGCCACTCTTCCACACCAAGTTTTCTCATAGCCCACTGTACAACATCTCTAGGTACCCTATCAAAGGCCTTCTCCAGGTCCACAAACACAAAGTAAAGATCCCTGCCTTTTAGTAAGTATCTTTCCTGTATCTGCCTGACTATGAAGATAGCATCGGTTGTACCACGTCCTGGCATAAAACCAAACTGCATATCATCAATAGAGATGCTTTGCCTGATCAAACCCTCAAGGACTCTCTCACAGACCTTCATGATTTGGTCAAGCATTTTCAGGCCCCTATAATTTCCTCTATCTAGCGCATCCCCTTTTCCTTTGTATATAATTACTATTACACTTTTGAGCCAATCCTCTGGGATTTTCTCATCTTTAATAATGGTGTTTATCAACTCAGTGACTAAGTTTACACCAATCTCCCCTGAGGCTTTTATCATCTCAGCGACAATGTCGGAGCAACCTGGAGCTTTACCGTCCTTCATTTTATTGATTGCGTCGCTCACTACAGCTGGTGCTATCAAAGGAGGGGGCCCAGATATTGGTTTTTCGATACTAAGCTGTTCCTTATCCCATTCAAACTCTACATTTAGCAATCGTTCATAGTGTACCTTCCATGCTTCTCTGATTTCATTTTCTGCATACACAATCTTCCCATTATCATCTCTAACACACTGTTCACCTATAATATCCCTACTGTCATTTTTAACTCGCCTAGCTAGGTTGAAGATCCCATTGGGATTGTCAGTGTTACACACTTGTTCGAGGACCAGGTCCTTAATGCGATTTTTAGCATTGTAAATAACTCTTTTGGCAGTTCGTTTAGCTGCCTGGTATTCCTCCCTGCTGCCTCCTTTCTTCCATGCTTTGAAGCATCTCCTTTTCTCTTTCACAGCATGTTCTACCTCATCGTTCCACCACCAAGAGGTCTTATTCCTGGGGTGACCCTTTGTTTTCCCACAGACTTTGTCAGTGGCAGCGATAAGGCTATGCTTAAGAAAGTTCCATTGGCTATTTACATCGTTAGGCCTAGCTTCCTTATTTCTATTCATTTCCTCCAGTTCATTATGAAACCTATCCCTAACTTCCTTGTCCTTCAGCAGCCACAGTTTCCTTTTGGGTATGTAAACCTTCTTGCGCTTAGGATCTCTGTATAAGCTCATGTCACACACAAGTAGCTTATGCTGGGGGATACATTCTTCGCTCGGGATGACCTTTACATCTCGAACTAGTTTCCAGTCTTTCCTGTTAACCAAGAAGTAATCTATCTGGCTACTGGAGACCCCAGAGTTATATGTGATCAGGTGGCTCTGTCTTTTCTTGAACTTTGTGTTACACACAACCATGTTGAGTGCAACGCAGGACTCCAATATATATTCGCCTTCTAGATTTCTCCCTCCGTAACCAATTCCTCCATGTACCCCCTCGTATCCATTTGCAGATGCTCCCACGTGACCATTGAGGTCCCCCCCCACGATAGTTATTTCATTCTCCGAGAGGCCTGAAATGACACTGACGGTGTCATTCCAGAAGTCCTCTTTTATCTCTTTCTGTAAACCAGCCTGTGGGGCATATGCAGATATCACATTCAGAATTCTTTCACCAACTTTCAACTTCAAAACAATCAGCCTTTCACTAACTCTCGTAATCTGAAGCACACTTTCCGCCAGCTCTTCAGCCACCAGAACACCCACTCCTCCTTTCGCTTTATCAGTCTCCACACCCATCCAGTATATCCTATATCTTTTCCTCCTTCCGACAATCCACTGTACCCCATGCCTCTTCCAGAGTGTTTCCTACAGCAGACGTCCACTCGCCTCCTCTCACACATCTCAGCCACTTCATTCGC
Source organism: Paralithodes platypus (assembly GCA_032716605.1). Classification (NCBI taxonomy): domain Eukaryota; kingdom Metazoa; phylum Arthropoda; class Malacostraca; order Decapoda; family Lithodidae; genus Paralithodes; species Paralithodes platypus. The sequence continues at coordinate 6,476,127 of CM064536.1, read as the reverse complement.
ATATAATGGTACGAAACAGGGGTGATATAATGGTACGAAACAGGGGTGATATAATGGTGTGAAACAGGGGTGATATAATGGTACGAAACAGCGGTGATATAATGGTACAAAACAGGGGTGATATAATGGTACGAAACAGCGGTGATATAATGGTGCGAAACAGGGGTGATATAATGGTACGGAACAGGGGTGATATAATGGTACGAAACAGGGGTGGTATAATGGTGCGAAACAGGGGGGATATAATGGTACGAAACAGGGGTGATATAATGGTACGAAACAGGGGTGATATAATTGTGCGAAACAGGGGTGATATAATGGTGCAAAACAGGGTTGATATAATGGTGCGAAACAGGGGTGATATAATGGTACGAAACAGGGGGGATATAATGGTGCAAAACAGGAGTGGTATAATGGTACGAAACAGGGGTGATATAATGGTGCGAAACAGGGGTGATATAATGGTGCGAAACAGGGGTGATATAATGGTACGAAACAGGGGTGTTGTACTTGTGCGAAACATGGGTGATATAATGGTGCGAAACAGGGGTGATATAATGGTGCGAAACAGGGGTGATATAATGGTACGAAACAGGGGGGATATAATGGTGCGAAACAGGAGTGGTATAATGGTACGAAACAGGGGTGATATAATGGTACGAAACAGGGGTGATATAATGGTACGAAACAGGTGGGATATAATGGTGCGAAACAGGAGTGGTATAATGGTGCGAAACAGGGGTGATATAATGGTACGAAACAGATGTGATATAATGGTGCGAAACAGGGGGGATATAATGGTGCGAAACAGGAGTGGTATAATGGTACGAAACAGGGGTGATATAATGGTACGAAACAGGGGTGATATAATGGTACGAAACAGGGGTGATATAATGGTGCGAAACAGAAGTGATATAATGGTACGAAACAGGGGTGATATAATGCTACGAAACAGGGGTGATATAATGGTGCGAAACAGGGGAGACATAATGGTGCGAAACAGAGGTGATATAATGGTGCGAAACAGGGGTGATATAATGGTGCGAAACAGGGGTGATATAATGGTACGAAACAGGGGTGATATAATGGTACGAAACAGGGGTGATATAATGGTACGAAACAGGAGTGATATAATGGTGTGAAACAGGGGTGATATATTGGTACGAAACAGCGGTGATACAATGGTGCGAAACAGGGGTGATATAATGGTACGAAACAGGGGTGATATAATGGTACGAAACAGGGGTGATATAATGGTGCGAAACCGGGGGGATATAATGGTGCGAAACAGGGGTGATTTAATGGTGCGAAACAGGGGGGATATAATGGTACGAAACAGGGGTGATATAATGGTGCAAAACAAGGGTGATATAATGGTGCGAAACAGGGGTGATATAATGGTGCGAAACAGGGGTGATATAATGGTGCGAAACAGGGGTGATATAATGGTACGAAACAGGGGTGTTGTACTTGTGCGAAACAGGGGTGATATAATGGTGCGAAACAGGGGTGATATAATGGTGCGAAACAGGGGTGATATAATGGTACGAAACAGGGGGGATATAATGGTGCGAAACAGGAGTGGTATAATGGTACGAAACAGGGGTGATATAATGGTACGAAACAGGTGGGATATAATGGTGCGAAACAGGAGTGGTATAATGGTGCGAAACAGGGGTGATATAATGGTACGAAACAGGGGTGATATAATGGTACGAAACAGGGGTGATATAATGGTACGAAACAGCGGTGATATAATGGTACGAAACAGCTGTGATATAATGGTGCGAAACAGGGGTGATATAATGGTACGAAACAGGGGTGATATAATGGTGCGAAACAGAAGTGATATAATGGTACGAAACAGGGGTGATATAATGGTACGAAACAGGGGTGATATAATGGTGCGAAACAGGGGAGACATAATGGTGCGAAACAGGGGTGATATAATGGTGAGAAACAGGGGTGATATAATGGTGCGAAACAGGGGTGATATAATGGTACGAAACAGGGGTGATATAATGGTACGAAACAGGGGTGATATAATGGTACGAAACAGGAGTGATATAATGGTGTGAAACAGGGGTGATATATTGGTACGAAACAGCGGTGATACAATGGTGCGAAACAGTGGTGATATAATGGTACGAAACAGGGGTGATATAATGGTACGAAACAGGGGTGATATAATGGTGCGAAACAGGGGGGATATAATGGTGCGAAACAGGGGTGATATAATGGTGCGAAACAGGGGGGATATAATGGTACGAAACAGGGGGGATATAATGGTGCAAAACAGTGGTGATATAATGGTGCGAAACAGTGGTGATATAATGGTGCGAAACAGGGGTGATATAATGGTACGAAACAGGGGGGATATAATGGTGCGAAACAGGAGTGGTATAATGGTACGAAACAGGGGGGATATAATGGTGCGAAACAGGGGTGATGTAATGATGCGAAACAGGGGTGATATAATGGTGCGAAACAGCGGTGATATAATGGTACGAAACAGGGGTGATATAATGGTGCGAAACAGGGGTGATATAATGGTGCGAAACAGGGGGGATATAATGGTACGAAACAGGGGTGATATAATGGTGCGAAACAGGGGGGATATAATGGTGCGAAACAGGGGTGATATAATGGTGCGAAACAGGGGTGATATAATGGTACGAAACAGGAGTGATATAATGGTGCGAAACAGGGGTGATATAATGGTACGAAACAGGGGTGATATAATGGTACGAAACAGGGGATATATAATGGTGCGAAACAGGGGGGGGGGGGTCCAAATGATCAACTACCCTTAGATTAAATTGGGTAAACCCTTGCAAGATCCGATTACGCATGCCCTTTCCTTTTTCTGGCTATTGTTAGACGATTTTATTCAGATTAGGAAGGGTATAATTATGGAAGTCTGAGGGTTAATCATGCCCACAGATCATCCCTAAGCTGTATAAAATCGTCTCACACTAGCCAGATTATACTATGCAATATATATATATATATATATATATATATATACAGTATATATATATATATATATATATATATATATATATATATATGCGTGGCTTTAATTATCTACAGTAAAGTGAGTCAGTAACAGCTGCTGCCAGTCAGTCAGTCAGTCAGGTTCAGTTACTCACCTCAGACACTGTGTTCACCTACTCTCAAGCTTACGGTAGGCCTACACTCGGATGCCATATAGCCTCTAGCACACTCATAACAAATCCTGGACCACCTATGTGTTTCTGTGTGTGTGTGTGTATGTGTGTGTGTGTGTGTGTTTTTTTTTTCTTTTTTTCTTTCATCCACAGTGCCCTCCTTCTCTCAAGCTAACGGTACAGCCGCTCATAAAAATTCGAGGACATCACTTATTTATAATTATGGACGTATAGGCTATCTCTAAACACGAACTGAAGGATATATTTTTCTATACATGAATCACAAAATTATTTATACTATTAATTGAAAAGCAAGTTCCATCCACACAATAATTCAGATAGTTATAAGGAAGGAAGGAAACATAGAGGTCCGCGAATGTTTATAAGTGACTGTACGCTCGGATGCCTTAAGGGGGTCACCGGATTTTTTGTTTTATCTTTCTCTCCTTTTCTCTCTTTCCCTGGCTTGTATCCATTCGGCCCCATTCAGCCAACTGTTTTAAGACTTTTATCCTCATCCAGGTGTCGATTTCTTCCTGGCGAGTGATAGCGAGCCAGCACTGCATGGAGAAATCCGGCTTCGCCGGAGAAATGTTTCTATCGAAAAATGTACAAATTTAGCTTCCTGTCAAAACAAAAATATATATATGCTGCCTCGCTACCGTTCGCCAGGAAAATATTAACACCTGGATGGGGTAAACGTCTTAAAACAGTAGGCTGAATGGGACCGAATGGATACAAGCCAAAGAGAGAGGGAGAGAAAGAGAAAAAAAGAGAGGTGGGGTCCCTTAATCTCTAGCTCACTCATAAAAGAGAGGTGGGGTCCCTTAATCTCTAACTCACTCATAAAAGAGAGGTGGGGTCCCTTAATCTCTAGCTCACTCATAAAAAAGAGAGGTGGGTCCCTTAATCTCTAGCTCACTCATAAAAGAGAGGTGGGGTCCCTTAATCTCTAGCTCACTCATAAAAGAGAGGTGGGGTCCCTTAATCTCTAGCTCACTCATAAAAAAGAGAGGTGGGGTCCCTTAATCTCTAGCTCACTCATAAAAAAGAGAGGTGGGGTCCCTTAATCTCTAGCTCACTCATAAAAGAGAGGTGGGGTCCCTTAATCTCTAGCTCACTCATAAAAAAGAGAGGTGGGGTCCCTTAATCTCTAGCTCACTCATAAAAAAGAGAGGTGGGGTCCCTTAATCTCTAGCTCACTCATAAAAGAGAGGTGGGGTCCCTTAATCTCTAGCTCACTCATAAAAAAGAGAGGTGGGGTCCCTTAATCTCTAGCTCACTCATAAAAAAGAGAGGTGGGGTCCCTTAATCTCTAGCTCACTCATAAAAGAGAGGTGGGGTCCCTTAATCTCTAGCTCACTCATAAAAAAGAGAGGTGGGGTCCCTTAATCTCTAGCTCACTCATAAAAAAGAGAGGTGGGGTCCCTTAAAATCTAGCTCACTCATAACAAATCGTGCACCTTCTGTGTTATTCTTTATGCAATCATAACTATCTGGATTGAGTTTTGGATAGAAATTGCTTTTTAATAAATATTATATATAGTTTTGTAGTTGATGCATAGAAAATTATATTCATAAATACGTTTCCAATGATATATTTCCAATATTAGAAATAGGTGAAGCCCACAAGTATTCGTGAAGGGGTTAGAGACTGTGTCATCCGAGTGTATAGTCGGGCTAACAAGTCTCGGCACTAATTATGTTTTGATCAATAATTGGTATCAGCAATAATTACACATGATTACTTCTTTTTGAGTGCGATATACAAACATGATCCTACACTTACCCATCCTATATTTAACATCTGACAGACATGAATACAGCACAGAGAGAGACAAACTCAAAGACAGCGGAGACATGACTTGTTAGCGCCACCCGTACACAGGCTGTTAATGCGGTTTAATGGATTATATATTCTGTCATCACAGTGTACACAGACTGTTAATGTGGTATAATGGGTTAGATACTATGACATCACAGTGTACACAGACTGTTAATGTGGTATAATGGACTAGATACTATGTCATCACAGTGTACACAGACTGTTAATGTGGTATAATGGGTTAGATACTATGACATCACAGTGTACACAGACTGTTAATGTGGTATAATGGACTAGATACTATGACATCACAGTGTACACAAACTGTTAATGTGGTATAATGGACTAGATACTATGACATCACAGTGTACACAGACTGTTAATGTGGTATAATGGATTAGATACTATGACATCACAGTGTACACAGACTGTTAATGTGGTATCACACGCGCGCTGTTTTCCAAAAGCGAGAACGGTTTACTATTTGGTCGAGTTTTTAATGTATTTATTATTGTTCTAGTTTTCTCCATATGCCTTCATCAAGCTTAAAACGTGATCCCCAAGATCCCGCATATGAATCGGTACATTTTTCGGTAGAAAAATGTCCGGGCCGAAGGCCGGTTCCTCCTAAATTACAGGTTGGCTATCGATCGCCTGGAAAAAATTGACACCTAAATGACACGAAATGTCGTAACATTAAAAAATAAATAGGGTGAAAAGTCTCGCCAAACAAATGAGCCGAACATCATCAAATTAGAAAACTAATGGGGCTAAGCATGAGAAAGAAAGGATAACAAAAACAACAACCCTGCTCCCTCAACTACGATGTGTTAGCTGCTGATGTACGCTTTCCTTTTAACCCTTTGAGTATCGTGACGCGCTTTAACAGTTTCTTCCGGCTATCAGTAGACGATTTCATACAATTAAGGAAGGATTTGTCGGAGTTTTAAAGGTGGTGGTCCATGGGTTGAGATAAACATTGAATAATTATCGCCAACCTGCACATAATTATCTTGCAAAATGCAATGGCACCGAAATAATTATTAACAATGGTAGCCTATATAGGATTTTGTGGATCATTTACAACAGACCTGTGACGTCATAGGAGTGTAAGTCCACCATCTAGTCAAGGATGAAGATACTCCTGTGACGTCACTATGACGTCAAAGGTCCTTGTAGACGATTCACAAAATCCTTTATACCAATTTGAATAAGTATTTCAGTGACATTGCATTTTGCAAGATAATTATTTGCAGGTTGGCGATTATTTGTCCATGTTTATCTCCACCCATGCACCACCACCTTTAAGGGGGGTAACCTGCTTTCTTTGTCTCCTATTTTCTCTTGCTCTGGCTTGTATCCATTTGGCCCCAAACAGTCTGCTGTTTTAAGATGTTTATCCCCATCCAGGTGTCGATTTCTTCCTGACGAGCAATAGCGAGCTATCATTGTATGGAGAAATCCGGCATTGCCAGATAATGTTTTCTATCGAAAAATGTACAAATTTAACCTGCTGTAAAAAAATAAAAAATAAATATGCTGCCTCGCTACCGCTCGCCAGGTAACGAATGACACCTGAATGGGGATAAACGTCTTAAAACAGTAGGCTGAATGGGGCCGAATAGAATTTCTGATACAATCCGGAGAGAAAGGGGAAAAAAACGAGGTCGGTCCCCTTTAGTGTAAAGAATATAACTATTAACCCAGGTTCGAATCCCGGGAGTATCACATGCTTTCATAAAGTTAATTGCGAGGTGTTTGGTGTTGGGAGTGAGATTAATTAATTGCGAGGTGTTTGGTGTTGGGAGTGAGAGTAATTAATTGCGAGGTGTTTGGTGTTGGGAGTGAGATTAATTAATTGCGAGGTGTTTGGTGTTGGGAGTGAGATTAATTAATTGCGAGGTGTTTGGTGTTGGGAGTGAGATTAATTAATTGCGAGGTGTTTGGTGTTGGGAGTGAGATTAATTAATTGCGAGGTGTTTGGTGTTGGGAGTGAGATTAATTAATTGCGAGGTGTTTGGTGTTGGGAGTGAGATTAATTAATTAGCTTATTTCCGTTCCCCTAAAACATAGAAGTCCATTCGCCCAAACAAGAAGGTACATTTGCTCAAACAAGAAAGTCTTTACTCCCAAACAATAAAGTCTGTTCGCCCACACCTTGAAGCCTATTCGCCCAAATACAGAAGTTTGTTAGACCACACTCCTTATTAGCTTCCAAAGTTGTTTCCAGATTGATGATAAATTGTCGTCTATTCATAATTGAATGTTGCTAAAAGTAATTTGTACTACCTCATCTCTATTTCGCCTTGCTTCAAAAAAAAATCAGGTATTTCCGTAACGTCTGTGGAAAGGAAAATACACATAAAAAAGCTGCACGGGTGTGAGGTTATGTATCATAGCGATCATTAACCTCACCCTTATAATTGCTATAATTAGTCTTCATCCTCCTTCTCTCTCTCTCTCTCTCTCTCTCTCTCTCTCTCTCTCTCTCTCTCTCTCTCTCTCTCTCTCTCTCTCTCTCTCTCTCTCTCTCTCTCTCTCTCTCTCTCTCTCTCTCTCTCTCTCTCTCTCTCTCTCTCTCTCAATAAAGTAGCTAAATATTAACGTGATTAAAGGAGGGCATAATAATGAGACCAAATATTTGTAATCTCTTGACGGTGAGAGGTATCTCCTAAAATGTATAAGATGTGGCCATAGCTATTTTAAATTATACTAAAGAAGGCATATGACGACCTTAGTTTGAAGTGAAATATGGTAACTTATAAATCCCCATAATGCAAATAGAAATTTATTGTGAAGGCACGACAGTTTTGGATCAACTTGAATCCTCTTTAGACATCAGGAGTGTTCAAGATGGGCCAAATTTGTCGCGTTTCCACAATAACAATAAATAAATATATATATAATTGAAGTTTAAATTTTACCGATATTGTCTTCACGGCGGCACGGTCAATTTTTCACACACACACACACACACACCCACACATATATATATTTATCCATATGACTACCCTTCAGGAACCTCCAGAGGACTATCCCTTATTCTTCAACAATACAAAAATCAACCCATCATCTTCCCTCAATGTTCTCGGTGTCTCTTTTTCTTCTGCTCTCACTGGGATAGACCATATTACCAGTCTCGCTAAGGCAGCCTCCCAGAAGCTGGGTGTGCTCAACCGCCTCAAGGGGTTCTTTACCCTGCACAGCTTCTTGCTCTGTACAGGGGCACAGTGCGTCCTTGTATTGAGTATTGTTCACATGTGTGGGGAGGATCCTCTCACACCGCACTCCTAGATAAAGTAGAAAGGAAAGCCTTTCGTATCATTAACTCCCGTCCACTCACCAACTCTCTGCAATCTCTCTCTCTTCGCCGCAATGTTGCATCTCTCTCGCTATTCTATCGATACTACAATAATCAGTGTTCCTCGGAGCTTTCCAAGTGTAGACCACCTCCTCTACGTAGGGTACATAGTACCCGCCTTGCAACACAATCCCACCCCTACTCTGTGGAACTCTCCAACCCAAGAGTGAATCGTTATTCTCAGAATTTCTTCTATTCAACTGCTGAGCTCTGGAACTCTCTCCCAGAATCAGTCTTTCCCTCTTCCTATGACTTAAATTGCTTCAAACTCCGTGTGTCCAGGCATTTTAGCTCGAACGTCCCTTGATTTCAGCCCTGTCACTCTTTGAAATCTGGGGGAGGCACTTGCTGCAGGCAGTTATGCCTTTTGTCTCCCTCATTCACATAGAAAAAAAAATATATATATACCGGCATATATATATATTGAGTATATATATCACAAATACACGTGAGCCACTAAATGTTTCTAATCTCTCAGTGGGGTTCGAACCGCCGACCGTCAGGACGATAGCCGACGCTTTAATCAACTACACCATGGCAGTTTAAAAGACACTCAACCCTCTATCCTATTTATGTTAAGGAGAAGGGAAACCCACTAGGCGAATATATTTCAATTCATACCTAGTTGTAGGATCCATATTCCAGAATACCATACAAGGATTTCTGAGTGTTCTGGAATATGGATCCTACGACTAGGTATGAATTGAAATATGTTCGCCATATATATATATATATATATATATATATATATATATATATATATATATACAATGTATATATCAACCTCTAACAATTGATGTATGTATTATATGCTTATTATATGGCAATACCATTGGTAGCCGTGATAATTCCGATTTAGCAATATATTAATCTGTTTTTGTAATATATATTTATCTAGTTAACCCCACCAAGTTCCCATAACCCAACGATAAACTAATGATGTCTGATAAACCACATACAGCTCAAGAACGAATGTGCAATAATAACAATAATGATGTCTGATAAACCACATACAGCTCAAGAACGAATGTGCAATAATAACAATAATGATGTCTGATAAACCACATACAGCTCAAGAACGAATGTGCAATAATAACAATAATGATGTCTGATAAACCACATACAGCTCAAGAACGAATGTGCAATAATAACAATAATGATGTCTGATAAACCACATACAGCTCAAGAACGAATGTGCAATAATAACAATAATGATGTCTGATAAACCACATACAGCTCAAGAACGAATGTGCAATAATAACAATAATGATGTCTGATAAACCACATACAGCTCAAGAACGAATGTGCAATAATAACAATAATGATGTCTGATAAAACCACATACAGCTCAAGAACGAATGTGCAATAATGACAATAATGATGTCTGATAAACCACATACAGCTCAAGAACGAATGTGCAATAATAACAATAATGATGTGTGATAAACCACATACAGCTCAAGAACGAATGTGCAATAATGACAATAATGATGTCTGATAAACCACATACAGCTCAAGAACGAATGTGCAATAATAACAATAATGATGTCTGATAAACCACATACAGCTCAAGAACGAATGTGCAATAATAACAATAATGATGTCTGATAAACCACATACAGCTCAAGAACGAATGTGCAATAATAAACATGATGTCTGATAACCACATACAGTCAAGAACGAATGTGCAATAATAACAATAATGATGTCTGATAAACCCACATACAGCTCAGAAAAGAACGAATGTGCAATAATAACAATAATGATGTCTGATAAACCACATACAGCTCAAGAACGAATGTGCAATAATAACAATAAATAAATAAATAAATAAATAAATGCAAAAGTAGGAGGAATTGGAAGGTAATGCAGCAAGAGGTTATCTGTCTTGAGAAGGCCATTAAGTGGGCCCACCTCGCTTTTTTTCTCTTTCTCTCCTTTTCTCTTTGACTTGTATTTATTCCTCCCCATTCAGCCTACTGGTTTAAGACGCTTATCCCCATCCAGGTGTCGATTTCTGCCTGGCGAGCGATAGCGAGCCAGCATTGTATGGAGAAATCCGGCTTCGCCGGAGAATTTTTTTCTATAGAAAAATGTACAAATTTAGCTTGCTGTCAAAACAAAAATATATATTTGCTGGCTACCGCTCGCCAGGAAAATATTGACACCTGGATGGGGGTAAGCGTCTTTAAATAGTAGGCTGAATGGGGTCGAATGGATATAAGCCAAAGATAGAAAGAGAAACAGAGAAAAAAGAGAGGTGGGCTCCCTTAACAACTTGATGAGAAACAATAACAATAAATAGTAAACCCCTCAGTGGATTACAACATATTCCGGGTCATTCCCCCTCCCTTGCTGCCCACCTAATATCTCTCTCTCTCGCTTTTGTGTTTTGCCTACATTATCTTTCTTAAGGGATCCCACCTCGCTTTTTTTCTCTTTCTCTCCCTTTCTCTTTGGCTTTTAACCATTCGGCCCCATTCAGCCTACTGTTTTAAGACGTTTACATCCATCCATGTATCAATATTTTCTATATATATATTTTTGTTTTGACAGCAAGATAAATTTGTAAATTTTTTGATAGATCAATTTCTCCGGCGAAGCCGGATTTCTCCATACAATGCTGGCTCGCTTTCGCTCGCCAGAAAAAAATTGACACCTGGATGGGGATAAACGTCTTAAAACAGTTGGCTGAATGGGGCCGAGTGGATACAAGCCAGGGAAAGAGAGAAAAGGAAAGAAAGATAAAAATAAGCCGGAGACCCCCCTTAATATAAATATGATTTATTTATGTAACCAATAGATACAGTATACATTGATAGAGACTATTATCCAGTAGCGCTCTGAACAATAAGCCGGTGACCACCCTTAATATAAATATGATTTATTTATGTAACCAATAGATACAGTATACATTGGTAGAGACTATTATCCAGTAGCGCTCTGAACATGAATAATTATGATAATGTGTATAGTATATATATATATATATATATATATATATATATATATATATATAAAACAAAAAATACACATATATAATTATACTGTGTATAGGGATGTGGCGATCCCACTGCCCGTCACTTTGTGGCGCAGAAAGATCCTGGAGGTTGGGACCGGGAATCCAGAATTGTTAGGAGGAGGCTGTAGACGCCAGCTGGTACTCCCGGGGAGTGCTAGGTGGCTGATAAGGACCGCTGGAACTCCTGTTTCCCCACCTGGCCTCCCTAGCTGATCGTTTCCGCGTCTCATCAATATTGAAGGCAACCCCAGCCTGCCCTCCAAAACACCTTCTCTTCCTAGCCATACATTATACTACAAACACCTTCCATACTACACTAACTTAAAAAAACAAAACAAAAACAAACACAAAAAAACAGTTACGAAACCTTGAACCGCCTCGGAGTCCCCATGGGGGGGGGGGGGGGGGGGGGGGGGGGGGGGGGGGGGGGGGGGACCAGAAATGCCCCCATCAGTCTGTCCCCTGGAAACGACTCGCCAAAATGCTCTGGACCACCACCTTCTACTCTTACTATTAATTTTTGTAATATTCATGGCCTTTCCTCTAACTTCCATTCTGTGGAACACCATCTCTCCTCTGCCAACCTTGATCTTCTCTTTCTCACCGAGACATAGTTGTCTGGGACTACTGACAGCAAACCCTTCTCTCTATCCTCCTACTATCTCTATCATCAGTTTCGAGCCAAAGGTGGATGTTGCGTCTATGTATGCAACAATCTTGCTATCTCTCGTGTTCCCAACTTAGACTCTTCTGAATTCTCAACTCTCTGGCTAAAGCTTTCTTGTCACTCTCAAACTAAATATTTCTGCGCTCTCTATCTCTCTCCTAATTTTACCGACTATCCAAAATTCATTGACTATCTAACTTCTAAAGTGGAACACATTCTATCCATCTCTCCTTTCGCAGAAATCTCCATCTTAGGAAATTTCAATGTTCACCACCACCAATGGCTCTCCTCTGTTTCCACTGGCCAACCTGGTGAACAAGCCTACTTTTGTTTTTATCTTAAACGACCTAGAGTAGTTAGTCCAGCAACCCACTCGTATCCCGGATCTTTTCGGAGATCCGCCCAACATTCTTGACTTATTTCTAACCTCTAAACCTTCTGCTTATACTGTAAATATTTTCTCTCCTTTGGGCTCCTCCGACCATAACCTAATATCTGTCACCTGTCCTATCTTTCCGGTACGGCTACCCGATCTTCCCAACCGGTGGTGCTTGTGGCACTTTGGCGCTGCTGACTGGGAGGCTCTTTGGCAGTACTTCTTTGATTTCCCATGGAATGACTTTTGCTTCCGTGGCCGAGGACCCTCGGAGAGTGCTGAACGCATTACCGAGGTAATCCTCTCGGGCATGGAAGCATACATTCCATTTTCTTTTTCTCAGTCCAATGCCAAAAAATCTTGGTTTACTCACGCTTGTTATTCTGCTGTCCGCAACAAGGAGAAAGCACTCAAACAGTACCGACACCTTAAGACTTAAGAATCTCATTCTTCCTATGTTTCTGCCCGGAATCAAGCCAAATCTGTTCTTCGACTTGCCAAACTACTCTTTCATCAGTAATAAATGCACTGAACTATCCAACTCTAGCTCTTCCCAAGCTTTCTGGCATCTAGCCAAAAACCTCTCCAACAATTTTTCTTCCTCGTCTTTCCCTCCCCTTTTCCACTCTGATGGCACAAATATCACTTTAACACTTAAAGAGCGGGGCCCGACTTAAGTCTGTATCTAAAAAGCAGCAAGTTAGGAGCATTATTAAGGCTTTTAAAGGGTTAAAATTGAGTTCAAATGGCCGGGAGCGCAGCAGGCCACGCGGCCGACACCCAGGGCTTACCGCCGCCCACTGACTCACGCTCCCTCTGTTCTTGAGAGGCCGGCAGTGTAGCCAGTAGTGAGCGTAGCTGGAAAAAATATGTCGCTATACGCTAAACTCCCATGTTAGTGGTAGCACTGCATAAAAACGACGAGTGCTACGTAGCTCGTTCTGGTCTCATTTTGAAGCTTGTAGCGCCTAGTTTTTTGCTGAATACATTTCTTTTCATGCAGATACCTGATTGATCATTCAGGAGGGCCTGAATATGCCCAAAATAGCCCAAAATCCCCGCTAGATGAGGGTTAATCAGTTAATTAAGCAAAGTAAAAAGACCCTGGAATTACATGTTGCGAATCAAAGTAAAACAAACCCAAAATAATTCTATAGTTTTATCAGAAAGAAAAAGTAGTTACTTCAACTGTTGGACCATTAGTCAAGGAAAATGGAGAATATACCAAAGACGAAGTACAAATGAGTAATGCCCTCAATACCTTCTTTGCATCAGTTTTTACAACAGAAGACCTCAGTGATATCCCTACAGCATTGCCGATTCAGATTGATAATTCTGATGATCTAAGCAATATCACCATAACAGAGAGAGAAGTATTGAAATGTTTAGATAAACTCAAGGTAAATAAAACGCCTGGACCGGACACAATCTCACCTAGAGTTCTAAAGGAAGCTAAGGATGAGCTCTCCAAACCACTGACATTGCTATTCAATAAATCCTTGCAGTCTGGAACTATGCCTGATCAGTGGAAGATAGCCAACATAACACCGATATTAAACAAAGGCAGCAAATCCTTACCCAGTAACTTTCGTCCAATTAGCTTAACCTCAGTTGTATGTAAAATGCTAGAAACACTCATAAGAGACAAACTCATAAATCAATTAGAGGAAAATAACATACTTAAAGATACTCAACACTGCTTTCGTAACAAACGTTCCTGTTTAACAAACCTCTTAGACTTCTTCCACGATATCCTCAACCTCTATGATGAAAGTAAAGCTGTAGATATTATATACCTTGATTTTCAAAAGGCCTTTGACAAAGTTCCCCACAAACTTTTACTGCTTAAACTAAAAGCGCATGAAATACAAGACGGTGTATTGAAATGGATAGAAAATTGGCTCAGCTACAGAAAGCAAAGAGTAGTCATAAATGGTAAGGCATCTAAATGGACCAATGTAAGTAGTGGGGTACCACAGGGATCGGTACTAGGACCAATTATCATTCTAATGTACATCAATGACATACATAGATGAGGGTCTCACCTGTACAATCTCAAAGTTTGCTGACGATACAAAAATTGCAAATAGCGTACTCTCAAAAGAACAAGTTGACAATATGCAACACAATCTAGATAAGTTGTCATGTTGGGCCCAAATTTGGCATATGAGTTTCAATGAGGATAAATGTAAAGTACTACATATTGGATACCGAAATGAGAAAGCAAACTATTCGATGAATGGCACTTAGCTTAACCCTTAACTGGCGGTGCGCAACATATGTCGAGTGAAATAAATTTGGACTAAGTGGCGGTGCACGACAGCTGTCGAGCGCCATTTTCAGCGCGTAATGTTGCTGAGAGAGAGAGCTGAGCTGTGGGACGAGCGTAGTAACCTTATGACCGCTCCCCACGACCACCATGGATGTACTGAACTGCATTCTACTTTCCTCCCCCCTTTCTCACTCGCTACACAGGGAATTATGTAAGGAAATTACCTTATTTTAGGGTTTTTGCACTCGTGTTGCACGATCGTTGCAAGAGAACCAGTAGTCGTACAAGGATGGTTTGGGTGTCATTGGAAAGCTCTGTTTACGCCCTTTCAAGGATAGATACTTGTTTTACGCTCTGGGTCTTATTTAGGCATGAAAATGAGCACGGAAACAACCCTATTTAGGGTTAAAAAAAAAACGCTGGGCGGTACGGTCAAATAGACCGCCTAGCCCGCTCTTAAGGTGTTAAGAGTGTAGACGAGAAAACGATCTGGGAGTAACAATATCGAGTAACCTAAAACCGAGTCAATAATGTTCAGAAGTTGTTAAGAAGGCAAACAAAATAATTGGCAGGTCATTTGAGCATAAATCCAAAGAAGTTATCCTAACCCTTTACAATTCCTTAGTCTGCCCTCTTCTGGAATACTGCGTTCAATCCTGGTGCCCTTATTACCAAAAAGATATAGACAAGCTAGAACTAGTTCAACGTAGAGTTACCAAAATTATACCTAGCCTAAAGAACAAACCATACGACGAGGGTCTTAGAGAATTAAATCTATTTCCTTTAACCCCGTGCAGATTAAGAGGCGACTTAATTCAAGTGTTCAAAATCATCAAAAGCTCGGTTCACACATACACGAATTAACGTCCCGTCCGGCCCCGACCTCTTAATTTGCCTGCAAACGGGCAAAGACGCCGTCAAAATCGCCTATGGTCAGTACAGGGATGTGTGGTGTCGCCAGCACACGGGAAACGGGGCGGGAAACGGCGAACATTTTGTGCATGCATAAAATGGTCGGCGTGGGCCGGGGCAACTGCCACAAAACGTGTCAGGCCGGGACACCCACGGGAGCAGTCGACGTCTAGACGCCGACGAATGGGATGAGAACGGCGGAAAAAAAACGTTGGAAGGAGAGTCGGCGATGTGTCACCGTCGCGTCACGTTAGCTGGCGATACCGCATGTCCGTGTACCGACCATAGGCGATTTTGCCGGCGTCCTTGCTCGTTTGCAGGCGAATTAAGGGGTCAGGGACGGACGGGATGTTAATTCGTGCATGTGTATCATGGGGCCTCCAGATTGATGCAGTCCTGCCTATTGTTTTGGTCGTGGCCGGACGGGATGTTAATTCGTGCATGTGTGAACCGAGCTAAAGGCATCGACAATATGAACTGTAGTAAGTACTTCACTATCGACCAATCTCATTACACGCGGGGAAACGGTTGCAAAATTATTGGTAAATCTTTTAACTCACACGAATCTAAGAATTTCTTCTTCAATCGAGTTGTCAACTTGTGGAATGGGCTTCCCCGAGATGTTATAGACTGCAGCACCGTTGATTCTTTTAAACTTCGCCTAGACAAATATCTTGCCTCAAATCCGCGACTGACTGCGTTTGTAAGTGAATAACTTTATTTTTTTCCCTCCTCAAATTCATCAAGGATTATTGTGTATAAATATTAATAAGACGTTACTCTCTTTTTTCCAGATATACGAATGATCACTTATAACTGTGTTATGTTAGTAACCAATCTGTTCCCTACTAACTTCCTAATCCTGTCACGGACATTAGTTCCAGGGCAGTAGTTCCCTTTCCAATTTTCCCTTACCCACTCTAAACCACTGTTTGGACACTTGATCCTCAGTGTTTTGGAGGACAACCAGCCTAGAGGGGTCACTAGATCTGTTGTTGCTTGATTTCCTTTGTACTCCTCTAACAAAGCTGAACTCTTCTCTTAAACCTTTGCTAGAAACTCCATCTTGGATGATTCCGGTGCTATTCTTCCCTCTCCACCCCCCTTTCTCCTACTTATGCCTAATATCCTAATCTCTTCTAAGGATGTATTTTCTACCCTCTCTGGCTTTATACAAAGAAGGCGTACGGTCCGGACGGTGTTTCTTCTGTTGTACTCAAAAACTGTTCTTCCGTGCTGACTCCCTGCCTAGGCAAACTCTGTCTTTCCTCTAACGTCTGTACAAAATAGATAACATCCTTTTCAATCTCCTCCTCGAATATAATAAAATAAAAAGATCAAGAAACATAATATGTCCGATCGTCAGACTGTAAATTAGAACAACTGTACATTAACCTCTAGCCATTTGGTGCGGTCAATTACCGAAATAGGGCAATCTATTCAGGTATGTACACATGTATTTAACCCTTTCACGCATATGACGCGATTTTGAGGCTATTGGGGATACTTTAACGCCTTTGTTACCATCAGGGGCATTTAGAAACATTTAGTTTAGTTACTTCAACCTCTGCAGTTGTCTTTGAGTTAGCTGTGGGCAGAACACTAATTTTGGAGAGGTACTGTAATTATAAGAGTGAGAGAACACTATTTCTTATTGCTAATCTGGCAACCTCTGCGTCATAAATGCGTGAAAGGGTTAATATGCAGTGTGCACCTGTGTCTTGGATGTTGAGTTCCGATATTTACAATATACTGTATTATATTAGTTTATCTTTATCGTCATTGTGTCCTTACTATTATATACAGTATATATTTTCATTAGTTCCCTTGTGTATGTACACTCACGTTTATTAATCCCTGACCAGAGAGTTAGACAAAGTCGTGGTCAGGGGTAGGCTGCACAATCGGACACACTCAACCATCGTTCCAGTAAGGTGCAGTATGCAATGTTCGGTGCATCACTGAAACATTTATGGGTTTTCACGCTTGCGCTTCACATATTATATTGCGTTGTTCAAGTAATATAATTATGCATTATAAGAAATAGACAAATAGGCATGGAAATGGGTAATATCTGTTTATATTAGTGTATATTGAGTGCGAGATGTTATTTGACAATCATATGGTAAACAGGTGCAGGCCTATCAGTTAATGTATTTTATCTATATAGCATTATTACATATGATACCAATACCCACTAATACTAGTACGTATATATTTACTTAGTGGAATTTGCCCAATTACAGGCTAATTGAAAGAAATATCAGTCCTTGCCAAAAAATGTAGGTTACTTAATAAATAAAGGAAAATTATAAATATATGACCATCAGATGTGTGCGGAGTAGAAGGTTGTGAACTGTCTAATCAATTATTTGCCCCGTCTAGTAGTGTAGAGGCTGTGTTCGAATACGTGGTTAGTGTGTGGTTGTAGCAGCGTGTTACGATCGGGTCTCGTATAAATCCGTGGCTCTTATACATTGGACTAGACTGGCATAAATGCAACAACAGAAACGCTAGATCCAACCCCTGATATATAATCCCGTCGAACAAAGAACACATATACCCTCCAGAGTTATATCTGGGATAGCGGGGTATCTTAACTCTCAGTATCTATGTGCTTCTACTATAGGCTGATGTTCTCTGAAACAGCCTATTACCTATAACATATGGTTGCTTAGTTATGGTACACAAGGAAAAGATAGTTTACTTAATTAAATCATAAGAGTGATCTAATGCAAACAAGAAAAAGGTTTACTTAACGTTACTTTAATCAATAATATCTGTCACTCCTTTATGAAAGGAAGTGTTGTAAAGTCCTCAAGCACCGAACAAGGAATCTTCTGAATAATGTCGGATGCTACTAAGAAGAACGTATCGGAAATGGAACCACAAAATAGCAGGAGGCAGGACAATGCACGTGTAGGCTAAATACACAAAAAGGCTGGACCTATAATGTTATTGGACACAAGAATATTATAAGCAGTGCAACAGTAATAATGCTCGCCACGAAAAAGTAGTACTCCTATTAACAAAACCGGTCTATGCTGGTTGTGTCTCTCTACAGCAACCTAGACCTCAAAATGCTTGTGTAGAAATAATGGGTATGCATAAAAGAGTATATGATCTAAGCCAGCTAATGTCTACCCGGGTTAATAAAGTCTAGCTGGGATGTGCAAAGGTACAGAATTCTGGTGGAGCAAGGCAGCTCCTAGCCTAGTGTGGACCTTGGGTCTGTGCGGCCTGATTACGTTAATATGAAGGGGTGCTCTCTTGAGGATTCTCGATCACAAGTATCGAGTATCCTCCTGGCGACCCTCAAAAGTAAAAGCAAATAGAGTTAGAACAGTGTTGGGTGGATTAGGCAAGCAGCCCTCACGCACTACACAGTCTAAACTCCAAGGTACACAGACAAAAGATCCACCCAGGTAACCCACAGAATCCGTAGTGTCGTGCAGCTCAAAAGTAGCCTACACACAGTGAAAACACCAACAGCAAGGTACCTGATCCCTAGTCTAGCATTATTTAACCCTGTAGAAACATTAGTGATTGATGGAGACAGTCCGAGCAATACAATCTCCAAAAAAGACAATGACTATCTTCAACCTTAGCCTAGTACATAAGAAATGTGAGATCCAGCATATAATACAGTCTGGCCACCAATTCAAGGTGTGGATGCAGGGAACCAGAGGGGGATTGATATTAATAAAAGGTGAGGAAGTAGTGGAAATGATAGAGGCGGTAGAAGAGAAAGATTCTAAGACAAGAGTGTGGAACAGTTCAAGGGAGATGCTTAGTGTATGCTGTGTGGGACGGATCTGACCAGGATATTTCCAGGGACCGCATGGGTGGAGTCCCAGTTCGCAGGAATGGCACGAGGGCGCGCGACAGTCGCCCAGTAAGCAGCCGCCTAGTAGGCCGTGTTAGGCAGGAGGCAACGAATCCCGCGAGGCCTATGTAAGGGGGCCGGCCACGCGCCACACTCACCACCAAGTCACACCACCTGGTGTCTCTCTCTCTCTCTCTCCCGCTCGCCTTCCCATCATTCAATTACTTAACACAATACTTTCAATTGACTAAATAAAATAGAAAGGATTGTGACAGACGAAAACAAAGAACAGTTCTGAACTGTCTGCAACACAAGCTTTCTAGAGAAGGAAAGTACACAATGATAGGTAGACTGTAGCTACATTCTCTGCCCTGGCGAGTCCTAGCGAGTAAGCCATGCGGTTCTGGGGGAAGCGGTGAGCGTCACACCCCACCCAAGATTTTTAAGAGGCTCCAACTATGAGCTCTAAATCTGACACGCAGAACCCATACAAAATTCGCCACTCCTAGTCACCCAGCGACAATGAAATGTAAAGCACAGTTCTCTTCAAAATAACACATTATAAAAATGAACAACCCCTCCCAACACAATAGATTAAATTACATAGTTATGCTCATAAGAGCGAGCTTCACTAGCCCAGCCTTCTGAGAGGAGTACAACTCAGAATTTCTGCTATAACATACTTAAACAAAATAAACTATCAAAGAAAGAGTTTTTATAGGATTTTTATATTTTTAATATGTTTATGGCGGCTGCACTACAGGGGCAGCCTAGTTTTTTTTCTTCTTCTATACCAACACAGCAACTCCTTCTTTACGACCCAATACGCTGGGCTACCCACGCGAGCCAACAAGCACCAGACGTAAACATACTAATCAAACCAAACTAGGAGGCTACCCTTGTGATGATCTACCCCGGGTCTTCCCCCTCGATAAGCAATCTGCAATCACATTCTCAGAACCGGCAATATGGCGTATGTCTAGGTTGTATTCCTGTAACATTAATGACCACCTGGTCAGCCTCATATTCCGGTTATGGAATTGATTCAGGAACTTGAGGGGGTGATGGTCGGTGTAGATCACCACCACTGGTCCATAGGCTGGAACATACACCTCAAAGTGCCTGAGCGCTAGCACAATCGCCAGCAGTTCCTTCTCAACTACTGAATAGTTCTTCTGCACCGAGTTGAACTTTTTTGAGAAGAAACTGGCTGGGTGCTCCAGCCCATCTTCGTCTGATTGCATCAGAACGGCACCAGCCCCCACACCACTGGCATCAGTTGCCAGCTGGAATGGTCGGCTAAAGTCCGGGGCCCTGAGGATTGGGTGAGTACACAACAGGTGTTTTACTAGCAATAAAGCCCTCTCACACTCAGGCGCCCACTTAAACTTTCTATCTTTGGCCAATAGGTCCGTCAGAGGAGCCAGCACAGTAGAATAGCCCTTTATAAAGCGGCGGTAGTAACCAATCATGCCCAAAAACCTCATGATCTGCTTCTTGGTGGACGGCTTGGGGAAGTGGTTAATAGCCAATATCTTGTTCTGTGGGGGGCACACCTGGCCCAAACCCACCATGAACCCCAGATACTGCACGGTAGCCCGCACAAAATCACACTTTCCCAGGTTGACCACCAAGTTTGCCTCGCTTAATTTCTTAAATAGGGATTCTACATGTTCACAGTGGCTCTTGAAATCGTCATCGTAGATAATGACGTCGTCCAGGTACACGGTACAGTTCGGAATGTCAGCCACTAACTCGTTCATCAAGCTTTGTACGGCATGACATTACAATGATATGTAGCACCATCCACCACAAAACCACACACCTCTTTCGCCCGTTCAGACAAAGGCACCTGCCAGTAACCTTTTACCAGGTCCACCTCGGTCAAGAACTTGGCCCTGCCAATCTTGTCTACACAGTCATCGACCCGGGGAAGAGGATATGGGTTGGTGGGAGTCAAGCCGTTTAGCCTGCGGTAATCAACACAGAAGCGCACCTTGCCATCCGGCTTAGGTTGCAGCGTTACGGGAGATGTCCACTTTACCGCCCCCTTCTCGATCAGTCCCTGTTGCAACATATACTCCAACTCCGCCCGGAGGGTCGG
The DNA here is from genome assembly GCA_032716605.1 of Paralithodes platypus. Classification (NCBI taxonomy): domain Eukaryota; kingdom Metazoa; phylum Arthropoda; class Malacostraca; order Decapoda; family Lithodidae; genus Paralithodes; species Paralithodes platypus. The sequence continues at coordinate 6,454,592 of CM064536.1, read as the reverse complement.
AAGTTTAATAGGGGGCACCCTATAGGGCACTGATTTGAAGGGTGGGTGGTCTCCGACGTCAACGTCGTGCACCTCCTGAGTAGTGAGGCCTGGGTGTTCCGCAAATACAGTAGGGTATAAACAAAATAGGCGCTCGACAGCCACACGCTGTTGCTCAGGTAGGTGTTGCAAAGCCTCATGAGCCGCCTGTCTCGTGTTTCCCGCCCACTGATCTGCAGAAACATGATAATCCCAGTTGTCATCCACCTGCGCATGACTGTCCCGTTCTCCTTCTCCACCTTGACTGCTGAAAGTCATCACGGGGACAGTGAGAGGCTCAGGTGGGCGCGCCTCACATACTCCTTCATCAGGTTGACATGACATAACTGATTCCTCTTACGCCTGTCTGGAGTGGCCACCAGGTAATCTAAGTCCGAGAGCTTCTCTGCTACCCTGTAAGGACCAGCGTACTTTGCGGATAAGGGGTGACCTACAAGAGGGAGTAGTATCAACACCTCCTGACCCACGTGAAACTCCCTGAGTTTCACCTTGTGGTCGTACCTGTCCTTCATGAGGGCCTGAGAGCCTACCAGATTGCGGCTAGCCAACTCCAGACTACGCAACATTCGTTCTCTACTCTCAAGGACATACTTAAGCATAGAACATGGTTTAGCGGTGCCTTCCCATATCTCCTTTACCATGTGGAGAGGCCCTCTGACGCGGTGTTCAAACACAAGCTCATTAGGGCTAAACCCCAAACTCTCCCCAGGTACCTCTCGTGCAGCGAATAACACATACGGCAGGCCAAGATCCCAGTCCTTGCCGTTCTCAAGACAATAGCAGCGAAGCATGCTTTTTAGAGTGGAATGTCACCTCTCTAACACCCCCTGACTCTCTGGGTGATAAGCAGATGACACTACAGTGACTATCCCGTGCTGCTTCATTGTCTGAACGAACAAGTTGGAGGTGAAATTCGATCCTTTGGTGTGACTGTATCTCCTGCGGGTATCCGTACCGAGAGAAGTATAATAGCAAGTTATGGACCACCGTCTTCGCCAAACCATTTCTAATCGGGTATGCATCTGGGTACCGAGTTGCTACGTCCATGACTGTCAAGAGATATTTATTTCCGGCACTTGTGGGGGGGAGGGGGCCAACCATGTTGACTACTACTTTACTAAAGGGAGGCCCACTGACGGGAATTGGGTGCAACCAAGCCTTTGGGATGCTCTGGTTAGGTTTCCCGACCTTTTGGCAGACACTGCACATTGCCACCCATGACACCACTTGTGCTCTCAAACCAGGCCACCAAAACAGTGTCCCCAAAGCCGCCACCGTCTTACGGACACCCAAGTGTCCCGCCAGCGGTACATCATGAGCCAACCTAAGTAGGCTATCCCTGCATATCCTCGGTACGACCAGCTGGTCTACCACTCCTGACCCCCCCTCCCAACTTCTCTGCGGGTCTTGGAATCGCCGATACAAGATGCCATCAATGAAAAAAAAATCTCCAGACTTTGCATCCCTGTCCTCTTCGAGTTCGACAGCACCGTTACTACACTTTAGAACCTCCGGGTCTTCTAGCTGCAATTTGCGAATATCTGAGGGAGCTAGCCTGTCTAAGTGTTTGCGAAACAACTCATGCCCTCCCCCAACATCGAACTTTGCATCCCGTTGCTCTCTCCGTGTATACCGTTGCTGCCTCTGAGTCTCTTTAAGCCCTGCCTCTACACTCTCAGTGACAGGTGGTGGTGCTTCTCCAGACTCTAATAACGGTGCTAATACTGAGTCCCCGAGAAGCGCTGCTGGTACTAGACTCTCCACCGTATCAGCTTTCAGCACCTTCTCGTGACCGTTCCTCCGCTTATTTGAAGACTGTTGGTTAGGCAGTGACTCCCTGGATGCGAGAGATCTGGTTACAACACACGCCATTGGTTGCACCTGACACTTCTCAACCCACTCCTGTTCCTCCCTACTCACGTCGGCCGGCTCCTTGGCAACGACTAAGGGTGAAACCTTAGAAGCAGGCACCGCAAAGTCATTGCCGAGAAGGAGGTCGACGCCCCCAACAGGCAATTTCTCCACGATTCCCACATCCAGTTCGCGAGTCACACCGTCAGCTTCAAGCTCCACTCTAACAAGCGGGTATGACCTAGTTGCATTAACTCCCTGCACCACAACTACCCGCGCCGCGTTTATGGGTCTACCAGTGAAATTCTTCAAGAGTGTCTGAGAGGCACCTGTGTCACGCAAAAGCTGTACCCCATGCTTCTTGCCCCCCCACTTCACGCAGCCATGCCCTCTATGGTCGCAAAAGGCATCGCGGACAGGGTTCGAGCCTTCCGGATCCTTCTTCACTGGCGGTGCTCCATCCTCTGATCTTATGCCTCCAGCAAACACAGAAGACTTCTGGAACACCCCAATGCTGCGAGCCAATGACACAGCCACCGATGGAGGTCTGCTCGGACAAGCTTTTGCCATGTGCCCCTCTTTGTGACAGTGATAACACTCAAATTTCCCCTTGGACTTATACTGAGGTGTAAAAGTCCCCTGACCCTTCTTAAACGGGGCGGTGCTAGGTTTGTGATCAGTCTTGGTGTCATTGCTTTTAAATTTATGTGTGTCCATATTCCAGGGAGGGGGAGGGTAACGCTCCTTAACGCCTACATCGTTTCTCTGTGCAGAGCCGCACCCCCGAATTAGTGACAACCGAAGATCAGCCATCTCTGCTGCTTCTACGAGAGTTCTTGGGTTCTTCTCTTTAAGGTTTAAAGTCAAGTCGCCGCCCGTTCACTTATAAAACTGCTCTAGAAGCATCAACTGTTTCATCTCATCAAACGTAGTTGTCTTCTCTGATCTGAGCCAGTTTCCCATAGCGTCGGACAGGTCCCGGGCGTGCTCCAAGAAGGTACTGTCTCACCCCTTAGTCACACCCCGGAACTTTAACCTATATGTCTCGGGTTGTAGCTCATATGCCCGCAGGACAGCCTCCTTGAGCTCCTCATAAACAACACAGGACTCCAAAGGCAGTGCATCGTAAGCCTTGAGCCCCTTACCTACGAGTCTAGAGGACACAAGGGCCGCCCACTTAACTTCAGGCCACTGATGCTCCCGGCACTTCTTCTCAAATCTATTGAAAAACTCTGTGACACCAGACTCGTCAAATACAGGGACCAGTTTGAGAAGGTGCGACAGAGACTGATCATGCGCACAGTTTCCAGTACCGAGTCCTGTCCCGTCGTCTCAACACGAGACTTCTCTAAATCCATGTCGGCACAGTATCTTGTAGATTCTAGTTCAGTCCTAAGCTCAGCTTCCCTCGTCTGTTGCTGCATCCTAGCCAGCTCTTTTCTCTCTTCTATCTTAGCTAGCTCATTTCTCTCTTCTATCTTAGCTAGCTCTTTTCTCTCTTCTATCTTAGCTAGCTCTTTCCTCTCTTCCATCTTAGCTATCTCGAGCTGAAAGAGCATCTCTGGGGTCAAACCTTGAGGAGGAGGAGGGGATGCAATGCTGTTAGAAATACCCGGTGATCCCCCCAGGGGCAAACCACCCTGCCAGTCACTACCCACCTGCGGAAGCGTGCTCAGGGTCGGTACTCCAATAGGAGGATTGGGAGTCGAGTGAAGGGGAGGCTTGGCCAAAGGGCTCTGAGCACTCACCCTACCTCGTACGCCAGTCACCCAACCCAGCACACACGTCATCAGGTCATCCTTGGTCATGCCACTAGTACATACATGACCGATAGCTGCGGCTAAGCACTGGAGACCGTACCGATTCATACCCACCAACCGGTCGGAAGTAACAGGCCATTGTAAAAAATTCCTTGCATCCTCCTCACTGTTCACCAAGTTAACAACCTGCCCATGCTGCTGCTCCTCAGCTTCTACATCACGTACTGTGTGTCTTCATCCTGCACTGATCCGCTATAAGACATGATGCTCACTGAAGATTTTTCACTTTGATACACAAAAAAGAAGTACCCCAAACTCTTATACCACAATATTCACAATAAAAAAATCTCGGAGACAGCTTAAGTGCTATATTACTTTGCTAAAAAAATAATTCTTGCATGTCCTCAAAAAATATTCCACAAAATCAACAAATGTTCACTGCCTAAACTGTGAGAAAAATCTGCACAATAACCTGCAATTATATGTCAGTTCACCAAATCCTGAGCTAGGTCGCCATTGTTTACGATCGGGTCTCGTATAAATTCGTGGCTCTTATACATTGGACTAGACTGGCATAAATGCAACAACAGAAACGCTAGATCCAACCCCTGATATATAATCCCGTCGAACAAAGAACACATATACCCTCCAGAGTTATATCTGCGATAGCGGGGTATCTTAACTCTCAGTATCTATGTGCTTCTACTATAGGCTGATGTTCTCTGAAACAGCCTATTACCTATAACATATGGTTGCTTAGTTATGGTACACAAGGAAAAGATAGTTAACTTAATTAAATCATAAGAGTGATCTAATGCAAACAAGAAGAAGGTTTACTTAACGTTTCGTTAATCAATAATATCTGTCACTCCTTTATGAAAGAAAGTGTTGTAAAGTCCTCAAGCACCGAACAAGGAATCTTCTGAATAATGTCGGATGCTACTAAGAAGAACGTATCGGAAATGGAACCACAAAATAGCAGGAGGCAGGACAATGCACGTGTAGGCTAAATACACAAAAAGGCTGGACCTATAATGTTATTGGACACAAGAATATTATAAGCGGTGCAACAGTAATAATGCTCACCACGAAAAAGTAGTACTCCTATTAACAAAACCGGTCTATGCTGGTTGTGTCTCTCTACAGCAACCTAGACCTCAAAATGCTTGTGTAGAAATAATGGGTATGCATAAAAGAGTATATGATCTAATCCAGCTAATGTCTACCCGGGTTAATAAAGTCTAGCTGGGATGTGCAAAGGTACAGAATTCTGGTGGAGCAAGGCAGCTCCTAGCCTAGTGTGGACCTTGGGTCTGTTTGGCCTGATTACGTTAATATGAAGGGGTGCTCTCTTGAGGATTCTCGATCACAAGTATCGAGTATCCTCCTGGCGACCCTCAAAAGTAAAAGCAAATAGAGTTAGAACAGTGTTGGGTGGATTAGGCAAGCAGCCCTCATGCACTACACAGTCTAAACTCCAAGGTACACAGACAAAAGATCCACCCAGGTAACCCACAGAATCCGTAGTGTCGTGCAGCTCAAAAGTAGCCTACACACAGTGAAAACACCAACAGCAAGGTACCTGATCCCTAGTCTAGCATTATTTAACCCTGTAGAAACATTAGTGATTGATGGAGACAGTCCGAGCAATACAATCTCCAAAAAAGACAATGACTATCTTCAACCTTAGCCTAGTACATAAGAAATGTGAGATCCAGCATATAATACAGTCTGGCCACCAATTCAAGGTGTGGATGCAGGGAACCAGAGGGGGATTGATATTAATAAAAGGTGAGGAAGTAGTGGAAATAATAGAGGCGGTAGAAGAGAAAGATTCTAAGACAAGAGTGTGGAACAGTTCAAGGGAGATGCTTAGTGTATGCTGTCTGGGACGGATCTGACCAGGATATTTCCAGGGACCGCATGGGTGGAGTCCCAGTTCGCAGGAATGGCACGAGGGTGCGCGACAGTCGCCCAGTAAGCAGCCGCCTAGTAGGCCGTGTTAGGCAGGAGGCAACGAATCCCACGAGGCCTATGTAAGGGGGCCAGCCACGCACCACACTCACCACCAAGTCACACCACCTGGTCTCTCTCTCTCTCTCTGTCTCCCGCTCGCCTTCCCATCATTCAATTACTTAACACAATACTTTCAATTGACTAAATAAAATAGAAAGGATTGTGACAGACGAAAACAAAGAACAGTTCTGAACTGTCTGCAGCACAAGCTTTTTCGAGAAGGAAAGTACACAATGATAGGTAGACTGTAGCTACATTCTCTGCCCTGGCGAGTCCTAGCGAGTAAGCCATGCGGTTCTGGGGGAAGCGGTGAGCGTCACAAGCGTCAGCCACGAGCTTCTGGTCAATGATTATTAACACTTACGGTGCGGGCATATTTCTGCTATATTAGGGGTCATTCAGGCACTCCTGAATGATAAAGCAAGTGTCTGAATGAAATGAAAAATATTCACCCAAAAACTAGAAGAAAATAGCTTCAAAATGACACCAGAACGAGCTTCATAGCACGCAGGATTCATCCGCAGCGCTACCATAGACATTCGCTAATACTGAGTGAATATCGCTAATGTCGTGCTACATTTGCCTTTGGCAGCTTTGCTATGTCATCAGTGTCGCAGCCGCCTGACTGGAGAGCGGACGGGGGCCTGCCGCGCTCCCGCTCACTCAGACTCGTCTCCACAGGTTTTAAAAGCCTGTAAGTTGCTATAAATTCCTGGTGAGCGTTAGCAAGCCAGCATATTAAAAAAAAAAAAAAAAACGACAGCAGGCGAAATTTATAAATTTTTTGATTGAAAAATGTCTCCAGCGAAGCCGGATTCCTCCATACAATGCTGGCTCGCTATGTTTTGCCAGGAAGAAATCGACACCTGGATGGGGATAACGTCTAAAAACAGTAGGCTGAATGGGACGAATGGATACAAGCCAGAGAGAGAGAAAAGGAGAAAAAAAGCAGGTCACCCCCACCTTAAGCGTGAGTGTACATACATTTAGGTTATATTATTAACCTCTTCTGTACTGGCGCTGTTATTTTAATTGTATTTTGGCTACTATTAGACGATTTTATTTAGTTTAAAAAGGGCCTCCAGCAATTAATAGGCTTCGAACTATCTCACTTAACCCTTTTTACTACACAGATCCTTCCTAAACTGCAGACAATCGCCTAAATATAGCTAGAAGAAAACTAAGAAGACAAATCCGGTAAGGAAGGAAGGGGTTAATAATGGTTATTGTTGTAGACGACAATATTATGTTTAGGAATTGTTTAGTGCTATTGTATTGTTTTTATTACATTATTGATTTGTTTAATACATATACTGTATATGATTAGTGATAACAGTGCAATCCGGTAAGGAAGGAAGGGGTTAATAATGGTTATTGTTGTAGACGACAATATTATGTTTAGGAATTGTTTAGTGCTATTGTATTGTTTTTATTACATTATTGATTTGTTTAATACATATACTGTATATGATTAGTGATAACAGTGCAATCCGGTAAGGAAGGAAGGGGTTAATAATGGTTATTGTTGTAGACGACAATATTATGTTTAGGAATTGTTTAGTGCTATTGTATTGTTTTTATTACATTATTGATTTGTTTAATACATATACTGTATATGATTAGTGATAACAGTGCAATATTAGACAAATTAGAATGTAAAGAATAACTCTAATTGTATAAATATATATGTTTTGGTAAAAAAAATATGCAATGCAAAAAATCGGAAAAGGCAGTGAGATGGCAACACTTTTTGTTTGTATATGGTAGTTAGCATCTCACAGATGATATAGAAGGGGTACTTTTTGGGTGATTTTTGCATGTATTCATTATTTTTCTAGTTTCCTCCCTAGACCTCCATCAAATTAAAAACAACATCCATTAGATCCCACTTCTAGATTAATTTGTACATTTTTCGGTAGAAAAATGTTCCGGCCGAAGGCCATTTCTTCCAACATTACAGGCTCACTATCGTTCGTCAGGGAAATAATTGACACCTAAATTGCACGAAAGGTCTAAATATTGATGAAGAAATGGGGTGAAAGGTCTTAAAATTGACTAATTAATGGGGCAAACATCTCAACATCTGAAAACTAATGGGGCAAAACATGAGGGAGAAAGTGGTCCAGAAAACCGGCCCATCCCCTCTTAAAGTCTCTGTCTTCCGCAGTTTCCTTCAAGGGATTGGAGTTCTCGAAAAGTGGCTCCCATCGTGACATTATTCTTGACTTTAAGTGTGCTGGCTTAATAATCCAATAGGGTTGATAGCCTCTGAAATCCTATTTTAACTAAAGCCTGGTTCACACATAGACGAGTCGGTGCCCGAGTCCAACACGAGTGATGAAATTTTGCTATTAAGCAATGACTCGTCAATACTCTGCAACACTCGTGTAGACTCGTGTTACACTCGTGTAGCCTCGCATTACACTCGTGTATACTATCCGTGTATCGGGGTGTGTCCTGGGTACTCGCCACTTGGCCCAAACATTTCATACATGCATGAAATTTCTTGTCCCCGTCACGAGTCCGACGGAAATACGTGTAGACTCGTGTACATACATGTTGACTCTTGTGGACTCGTGTTGGACTCTGCATAACTCTTCACTACTCGTGTTTACTCGTTTTAACTGTGTAACACTCTTTGGTGATTCGTCCTCGATCGTGGACATTTTAATGTTGTATTTTGTATGTCAAAATAAAATGCATGTGACTTCAGGTGTTCTTTTGCATCCAATTACTATTTATAGCTACTTTATTCATATAAGTTTAATTTACAATTTTACTTTACTCAAGTTTTAAATGAAAATAAACACGATGTGAGGAAGAGCACTTTATTGACAACGTTTCGCATATAGCTTCATCAGGCCAATGCCATACAGCAAAAGATTTTTCCGGTCAACAATTTCTTTTCGGACCGAGAACAACCATACAAGGGAGGAGGAAAGAGGGCGGGAAAATTCATGCAGAGGTCAAGTCAATGGTGGAGTCAAGATTAATGGGAGGACCTTTCTGTCTACTCCGTGTGTGTGTGTGTGTGTGTGTGTGTGTGTGTGTGTGTGTGTGTGTGTGTGTGAACGTATGAATATAGTAAAAAGAGAAGTTTAAACTAGATACGTATACAAATTACATACAAAGATAAATAATAATCATCATAATAAAGTAATTTAAGTAAATTCAGTAATTTCAGTAATTACCTTATAGGTGAGAGATTTAGATGTGACCTCAGTTCAGACAGCTGCTGTCATTATACTTATTCTCTCTCTCTCTCTCTCTCTCTCTCTCTCTCTCTCTCTCTCTCTCTCTCTCTCTCTCTCTCTCTCTCTCTCTCTCTCTCTCTCTCTCTTTGTTATCTTTATCTGTATTTGTTTTATTATCTTTATTATCAATATTTTTATTATTGTGTTATTGTTATTATTATTGTTAATAATAATAATATTATTATTATTAGTAGTAGTATTTTAGTCTGTATTATTTGTTTTTCTTTGTATTAATATTAATGATGAGTGACGCTTTCTACAGTATAACTTTATTATGATGATTATTATTTGTCTTTGTATGTAATTTGTATACGTATTTAGTTTAAACTTCTCTTTTTACTATATTCATACGTTCACACACACACACACACACACACCCGTAGCCTAGTAGGTAGAGCTCTCGTCTCACACACGAGGGGTCGGGGGTTCAATCCCCGGCCGGGCGGAGACAAATTGGGCTTGTCTCCTTTCATGTGTTAGCCTCAGCTGTAAATAGGTACCTGGAATAAGTGAACGACGTTGTGACGTCCCATCTGGGGTTGGCAAAAATGGTACAAGGCGAGATGGGTATCATATGGTTCACCTAAGCTGATGGCTACCTAAGCCTTCGGGCGAGACGGTACCGTCTATAGTGAGAATGGTACCATACAGATCCACCCTAAGCCTTCGTTTCCGATGTCGCCAATTGGCTAAAAAAAATACAGACTACACACACATCCACAGCCATTCCAACGATACATATAACACCTACACATATAGGAGGCGGGAAATAACGAGCATGCTCACTCCCGCAATACAACTAGAGTAAGTACAGAGTAGACGGAAAGCTCCGCCAATTAATCTTGACTCCACCATTCACTTGACCTCTGCATGAATTTTCCCGCCCTCTTTCCCCCTCCCCCTCCCTCTTCTCGGTCCGAAAAGAAATTGTTGACCGGAAAAATCTTTTGGTGTATGGCATTGGCCTGATGAAGCTATATGCGAAACGTTGTCAATAAAGTGCTCTTCCTCACATGGTGTTTATTTTCATTCTGTCTACTGTTCAAAGTATATTTCTATCAAGTTATAAATGACTTATTAACCCGGCAAGCGCGATAGGCCTCACGGAAGGCTTCCTATAGGGAACGCGATAGGCCTCACGGAAGCAGGACCATAAAAAAAGCCTTCCATAAAAAAAAAGGGCCTATCAAAACAAAGGAATTTGTCTCTAGGTGAGATAATTCCCCTCCAGTACTCATCCATGTAAATCTCACCCACCCCCCTCCCCTCCTTCCCCACCTTATTCCCCCCTCCCTCCCCTCCTCAATTATCACCTATTTTTCCTCTTATTATCATCATTTATCGGTTATTTTTCTCTCCCGCGATAATGTAGCACAAGTGGGTTGCATAAAAGATCGTTATGCAACACCCAGACACCGGCACACACCGCCCCGCTCTCCTCAGTTGACTCCCAGACAGCGAGAGGGGAAGGCTGCCTGTCTCTCTCTCTCGCCTGAGATTATGACCGGGTGGCCAATATCTTCGTTTTTCACCACCCAAATGCTTTTCCCACTTATTTTAGCACTCTTGAAGGTTCATATACATCATATATGTAAAATAAAAGCATACCGAAAACAAATAATGGTTTATATTGTAAATATAACGAATTCTGTCAGAATCCAGGGCTAGAAATGCACAAATAACTACCCTAGCACCTACTGTCATATCGCGCTTGTCAGGTTAACAGAGACACAAATAAGTAATATGAATTAAATAATTTTTGGAAGAATAGATAAAATAATTATGATGATTAAGCAATTTGAAGGACATAGTTCATGGTAGAACATATAAGGGAAATATGCTGAACATTATTATAATACTGTTATGGATATACAGATTGAAATATATGCAAAGAAAATATAATAAATCTGTGTACCTAGAAAAACATACGAAACATATGAGACAAATATAAATATAAACATAAATATAATATATTAATGATTCTGAAACCACATAGAAAAACATACGAAACATATGAGACAAATATAAATATAAACATAAATATAATATATTAATTATTCTGAAACCACATAGAAAAACATACGAAACATATGAGACAAATATAAATATAAACATAAATATAATATATTAATGATTCTGAAACCACATAGAAAAACATACGAAACATATGAGACAAATATAAATATAAACATAAATATAATATATTAATGATTCTGAAACCACATAGAACTGAAACCACATAGAAAAACCTATAAAAAACTATATGTGACAAATATAAATGTATACATATATAGAGAGAATATAATAATGATATTGAAAGGACTTAGAAAAAACATTACCCAAATATTATGCTCTCTCCACTAATATATTATGAGAAAAATATAAATAAAATCATAGTAATGAATGTCATTGCTGAAATATATATAGAAAATAAAGAATTATGTACGAGGATTGTTAATATTGACGCTCGTGTTGACACGTGTTACACTCGTGTTGACCCGTGTTACACTCGTGTTGATCTGTGTTACACTCGTCGTGACTTGTGTTGACTCGTACCTACTCTTTGTTTTCGTACCCTGGAATTTGACCGTTATTTTTCAAATTTATACCACTCGTGTTGGGTTCGTGTTACACTTGTAATGACTCTCCGTTACTCGTGCGGACTCTTGAATGAACACGTGTTGACTCGTATTAACTCATGTTAAACTCGTGTTGACTCGGGATCGGTTACTACTCGTGTACTAATCGGCCTCCAGCAACGCCGATAATCGACGAGTGTCACTCGTGTTGGACTCGGGCACCGACTCGTCTACGTGTGAACCAGGCTTAACTAACTAACTGTTTTCTCATATTACCCTGAAGATGTCTTGAAAGAATAGACGAAAGCTTGGTATTCCATTGTTTCATTATTCCTGCGAGTTTTAATATATACTGTATATATATATATATATATATATATATACAATTTATCATTAACTTCAAATACTACAACATGCTTCGTGATTTATTGTTCTACCAACTTTCTCTCTTCCCTTGCAGGCACTACTGTTAACTTCCTCGGTACTGAAGATCATCATGGGATCTCCATTGACACCAACAAATCTTGACGTCTCAGAACCAACCCCAAGTTCACAAGGCACCAGAAACCCTACAAATACACAGGAAGACAGTCAGAAGCGAAATGGATATGCAATGAACTTCCTTCATAAAGTGTATGCAGCGAAAAAAGGAGCCTTTGCTACACAAGTAAGTACTCACTTTTAACACTGCCGGGATTAATTCCTCCTAAAATAACAGGCTCGCTATCGCTTGCCAGGGAAAAATAGTCGCCTAAATGGCACAAAGTCCTAATATTGACAAAGAAATGGGATAAAGGTCTAAAAATCACCAAACTAATGGAACAAAACGTCTTAAAATCTCAAAGCTAATGGGGATAAACATAAGAGAGAAGGCGAGCCAGAAAATCCAACCATCCCCTCTTAAGCTATCTTTTCAGTCTCACTTAATATATCTGTGCTGTTTATCTCTCCCCTAATTTTACTGACTATCCTAATTTTGTTGACTCGTTTAATATATCTATGCTGTTTATCTCTCCCCTAATTTTACTGACTATCCTAAATTTTATGACTATTTTACTTATAAAGTGGAAATAATTCTATCCATCTCTCCCTTCTCAGAAATCTCGATCTTGGGTGATTTCAATGTTTAACACTACCAATGGCTTTCCTCTCATATCACTGACCAACCTGGTGAACAAACATACATATTTTCTATTCTAAATTATGTAGAGCAGTTAGTTCAGTCCCTTACCTGTATCCCAGTCCGACCGCCTTGGAGGTTGGCCCAACATCCTTGACATATTTCTAACCTCTAATCCTGCTTATACTGTAAAGGGGCCCTCACACAGTCAGAGTGCGAGCTAGAGTCACTAGGAGTAGGGGAAATTTCGGACTCGCGGGCCTATTCGCGGTGAAAATCGATGACTCCTAGTGACTCTAGCGACTCCTGTTAGACTCCCACTCGCTCGCGGTGAAAATCGATGACACCTCGTGACTCTAGCGACTCCTGTTAGACTCCCACTTGCTCGCACTCCTGACAGTGTGAGGGCCTCTTAAGTCTTTTCCCTCCGTTAGTCCTATGTCTCCAGTACGGCCTTCAGTCGGTGGAGCTTGTGGCATTTTGACACTGCCGAATGGGAGGCTCTTCGGCAGTACTTCTTTGTTTTTCCCTGGAATTATTTTTTTCTTCCGTGGCCGGGGATCCTCTGAGAGTGCTGAGTGCATCACTGAAGTAATCCTCTCGGGCATGGAAGCATACATTCCATTTCCTTTTTCTCAAACTAATTCACGAAAATCTTGATTTACTCACGCTTCTTCTACTGCTGTCCACAATAAGGAGGAAGCCTTCAAATGCTACCATCACCTTCAAACTCAAGAATCTCGTACTGTTTATGTTTCTGCTCTGAATCAAGCCAAATCTGTTCTACTTGCTATAAACTCTTTCATCAATAATAAATGTTCTGAGCTTTTAAATTCTAGCTCTTCCTAAACTTTCTGTCATCTAGCCCAAAATTATCTCAAACACTTTTACTTCCTCGTCTTTCCCTCCTCTTTTCATCTTTGATTGCATTACAGCCATGTCTTCCTCTGACAAATCTTAACTTTTCGCTCAAGCTTTCGCTAAAAACTCCACCTTGGTTGATTCCGGTGCTGTTTTTCCCTCTCCACCCCCCTCTCTCTTACTTACGCCTATTATCATGATCTCTTCTAAGGATATACTTTCTGCCCTCTCTCGGCTTAATACCAAGAAGGCATACGGACCGGATGGCGTTCCTCCTATTGTACTCAAAAACTGTTCTTCCATGCTGACTCCATGCCTAGGCAAACTCATCCTTGTCTTTCTTCTAACATCCTTCCTTCTTCCGGGAAGTTTGCTCTCATTCAACTTGTCTCAAAGAAGGGTTACTGCTCTCGACCATCCAAAATCGAATTGCTCTTATTTCTTGCATTTCTCAATTTTGTATACTATTCTTAAGTAAAAATTACTTAAGCATTTGTCTTCCCATAATCTATTTTCAAATCGGCAATATGGTTTCCTCATCTTACTTACCCTTGGTCATCTTCCTTTTGGGACTTCGGTGAGACCTTCTCTCTTGTGCTAAACAATAGAGTGTGGTACAAATCTCTAATTTTTAAACTATCCTCCTTTGGTTTCTATCTCTACATTCGTGTCTTTATCTTTAACTTCCTTTCTGGCCGTTCCATAGCTGCAGTTGTGGGCAGCCATTGCTTACTTCCTTAACTTATCAACTCCGGTGTAGTTGTAGTAGTAGTCATTCAAATCGCAGTCTGGTTAGGTGAAGTTTTTCCTCCCGGGATGGGAGGGTTTCAGAGGGTGTATTTCATGGGACCGTGCAACTAGCTGAGTGTTGTTTTTAAGTAACTGGATGGATTGGTGGCTGATTTGAGAATAAATATGCTTATGGAGGCGGGTATGTGGTGGGCGAGACGGTAGTGATGATGACATTATTTGTGTATGATATCAAGTGCTAGGTGTTGTTTTGATGTTTGATGTTTCTTGGTGTGTGTGGGTGTTCTGCCATGTAGTATAGTGGGTGGTGTTGGTTTGTGGAGGCTGTGGCGAGAGTTTGCGTGACTCTCATGTCAAGATGATCTTTGATGTTGAGGACTTTGGTTTCCTGGTGTATGTGGTCTCCAAGTGTAGTAGGAGTGCAGCCTGTGATTTATTTTAGGGCTTTGTTCTGTATAGTTTGTAGGGTGTTGTGGTGTGTAAAAGTGAGGTTAGATGCCCAAGCGAGGCTAGCATAATCCATCACTGAGTGTACAGTATGTATTGATTGTTGTGGTAGTTTCTCTGTTATGTCCGAATGTTGTATGGGATTTGAGAGCGTTTAGTCTTAGTGTGAGTGTTTTATGTCGTCTGCATAAGGGGCTATGTGTATCTGGGGGGTGTGGTGTGATTAGGTCGTGCATCTGTAGCTAAAAGAGTGTTGGTGACAAGACGAATCCTTGAGGGACTTTGTTTGTAAATGTTCTGGTGTTCAATGACTGGGTGGCAAATGTTGCATGTGCACATCTGCCTGCTAGATAGGTGGCCAACCACCTTTTTGTGTTGTTGTGCATGTTTGTGTTGAGCATTTAGTTTGTAAGGTCGTGGTGGGGAATGGCATCAAATGCTTTACTAATGTTAATTGTAATGAGAAGTGTTCTGTGGGCTGGCCTAGCTGAATTGATGCCATTAACTACTTTGTATGTGAGGTCTGCAAGAAGCATGTTTGTGGAGTGTAGAAGCAATCAACTTGTTCTTGTAACTAATTTTGTCACCTTCCTTTTGAGACTTTAGTGACACCTATGATATGGTGTTAGACATATTGAAGCCTTCGATTGGCATTCTCTTACATGACAGGCAAACTCAGAACCTCATTTCACTTTTCTGTATTTCGCACTTCTTATGAATTGGTCTCCTTCAAGTGAATGAAATATACCTAGAATTTGGCTGCCTGTCTATTCCCCTTTTGCTTTCTTCCATATAGAATAACAAGGATGGTAAAAGGAATTAGGGATTCAGCAAAACACAGATCTATTGAGTAGAGTATAAATGGATATATTATGCTTACAGGCCTTTGTTGCAATCACGATGGGAGAAGCTAAAATGGCATCAGGGACCATCTTCGGCTTCTCAGGAATCACATTACCTCAACTGATGGAGGCGAAATCTGACGACCTTACCCTCACAACACAACAAGCCAGCATCTTTGGTAAGTAGTTTATCTAGTTCTCAATAATTTAAATTCAGACCAAACCCATAATGATAACGCTAACAACAGATTAATTAAAAGTTTATCCGGGTCTAACTGATTTGGTGGTAAAAAGTGTTACCAACTTTAGTTAGAAAGGTTAACACAGTATATCTATCAGAGTGTTGGCTCGGAGTGGATTTACTGTGGGAATATATACATGCAACTAGGGAGATAATAAAGCATATGCTCTCAAATTGGCAGATGACTCGGTACCTAATCGTCCCAAAAGTATAATGAATAGTTTTTACTGCATTATTACATACTCTGGCCCAATACTGTAAGGAAGTGCCTCATTTCAGCGAGTCTGGTGATCTTGGGAGCTTTTGTGGGAGCCTGTGTATGTGGACCACTGCTGGTGAACTTCGGCCAGAAAACCACCCTCTTGATCGGGATGTTACTCTCTGTGGCTGCCTGGTTCACCATGTCGCTCTCAACCGTCCAATGGGTCCTACTATCAGCATCATTCACCCTTGGCGTCTCATATTCGTTCATAATGCCTCCAGCGTGTACATATACCATAGAGGTCAGCCATGAAAAATACCGAGGGCTTATCTCTGGTGTGACTTTTATGAGTTACTCAATCGGCACCATGCTACCCACATATATCGGTTCTTCCTTAATTAGCTGGCGTATTTTGGCTATGATCTGCGGTGGCTTTACATTTCTCCCCCTTATCAAAATGTTCCGTTTCCCGCATTCTCCCCGCTGGCTGGTAACTCGGGGAAGGATTAGTGAAGCTCGGTTGTCTCTAGCCTATTTCAAAGGGGAAAACACAGACCCAGATATTGAACTTAGAGATATCATTACCCAAATAAATGCCGAAAATGAAATCACCACTCTTAGCCAGCTCAAAATGTTATTTGGTCCTCATTTGAAGAGATTCCTTCTTATGATAGTTATCTTTCTCCTGATGGGGTCTGGGGGAGAGCCCACGATCTTAGCATATCTTGTGCCTGTTATGCAAGCGTTGAAGTTAGAATTTGACCCGTATTCAAGTGCAGTGTTATATAGCACCATGAATATACTTGGAGCTTTCTTTCACTTATTTGTAGTTGATGTCATTGGTAGAAAACCATTGATTATAATACCAGCCATTATATCCTCCGTTTGTTTTATAGCTTTGAGCATCTTATCTTATACACCCCTTACAGAACACAACATGGAAACCTGGTTACCTCTAGCATTACTAGCCATTGTATCATTTACATTTGGTTTATATATCTCTGTTTGCTATACCGTACAGGGAGAATTGTTTCCTACAGAATGTCGGGCTGTGGGTTTCTTATGCCTAGCTAACGTACATAACATCACCAGTTTTTCATTTAGTTTGCTTTTCCCCGCTGGTGTTGAGACTATTGGCCTACATGGGGTCTTTGGTGTGTTTAGTGCCAGCTGTGGCCTCCTTGCTCTTGTTTGCTTAGCTGTACCAGAAACCAAAGGCCGTACGTTAGAACAAATTGCCGCATTTCATAAGGACTATTTACCACTATAACTCTTCTAATATAAGGATATTTTTTAAGTTTATAATATACAGTGAAGGAGTAATTCCGTCCGCCAATCAGGAGACGGGATTAGCTCAGGTGGATAAGCAAGGTTTACCCTTTAAATCTTGTCACGGGGAACACCCTGACACTCCCCAGCACTCGACCAATCACCAGCCTCCTGTGACGCAGCACAAAGATCGACTCTTATCTCCCTTTAAACGCTCGCCTCATAACTCGATCCCAGTTCACACCCATATATTTTATCCTGGTCGCAAGCATTCTATTACAATGGTGCCACCCTCATACTCCGGTCAGCCATTACAGAACATTGCTAATAAGCTTCGAGGAAAATATTATGAAGATGAAGTAAAGCAGGAGGAGAAGATTGAATTTCGAAGCGAGCAGGGTGTTGTAGCTCCTCCCGAGTGGGCGGCTCGGCCAATCACAGGGCCCCGTTCCATGAGGGAGGGGTATAAATAGAGGTGGGCGGGGCCACAGGACTCACTCAGCCACGGGCACCTGCCTGGATCACGCTGGCAAGCTCTTAGAAAACACCCCCCCTTTGCTCACCTTGGCACACATTGGGAGATAAATAAGCCTGTTCCTGTCCTCCAGCAACTCAGCGCTACTGAACACAATAAGCCTGTTCCTGTCCTCCAGCAACTCAGCGCTACTGAACACAATAAGCCTGTTCCTGTCCTCCAGCAACTCAGCGCTACTGAACACAAGACGAGCCGGTACCTAGTACATCGCCTACCCTTGGCACAGATACACCTCCAATATGCTGATGCCTGCCGACACATAGCTAGCTTTCACACAATAAGCCAAGCGATTCAAGATGGTCAACTGGTGGTATATGGTACTGAGAAAATGGAAATGGTGTATTGGCCCGCTTTGAAGTGGTGAAGCAAAAACAAGAGACTTTCGGAATATTTTTAAAGGACGCTTAAGGGCCCGGACAGACTTACCAAAAAGTTAAATGCTAGATTGAGCCAGTGTGTTCCAACCATACAATCTATGTGTTCTTATAGAACAGCAAAAGAGAACTGATTAGACAAATGATGAAATAAAGAGATGATGTGTTGAGAGATATAACTGTCATTATTAATAAAGGCACTCAGCCAGTCAGCTAGCAATAGTACAGGATCTTATAGGATATTAACCCCCTGAGCACCAGCTAATTAACAATAAAAGTACGCTATGAGACCGGACGATTTGGTCAAAAAAAAAAAATAATAATAATATCTGAAATAGGTGAGAAATGATTAATTTGGGGGTCCTACGGGGGGTGGGGGGTAGGGGGGGCCAGCTTCAACCATTAGCTGATGCCGGGCGCACATCAAGCTTCCCGCCCGGCACTTCCCAGTTGAGCGCAGCAGGATGGCAGATGTACGATGGGTCCAGTTTTCGAGTGACGGTTATTTACACCACCCGAGCATCATGTGTGCGTTCATAGTTCAAAATATTAGCAACATGTATCACATAATGTCATTGTAAGTGAAGTTACAGTGTGATAAGTGCATAGATTCAAGTTTTATAAGTACCGACGAGTGGCAATTCCCGCGCGCGTCCAGGTTACTATGACGACTGGTGGCCATCTTGGTCCTGGACTCACGCACGTACACACAAGGCCAGCTGACCGACAGCTGATTCCCCCACACTTTCCCTTTCATTCAATGCCTCTGTCTCGCACTGTTTATTGATTTTATACTTTATCATACTGTATGTTTTATAGTTAGAATATGAGTTTTACACATTATTTTGGGCACTTTTGACTTAGAAATATGAGTTTTGACATTTTATTTCTAGTGGGGAGAGTGTGGGTGTGGGGGAAGACCTTGTACATAGCAACATGACACACTCTCCTCAGCTTTCTCCTCTCCTCTCTCCTGACCCCTACGATGACCTGGCGGAGTTTAGAGGAATGCCATGGGGTCTGGGTCTTCCTCCTCCTTCTCTTCCTCACTTGGTGGGGAGTCAACTACGTCATGGGGAGCAATAGGGAAGTGATACGCACTCTATTCCCTTTGTATCAACATTGCGAGGCGACGAGGTACAGTAGGTCCGTCACTCGTGAACTATACAGGACAACTGGGCCTGGCGCACTGTCTAGCGGCCTACTCCTCCCTCCTCCCGTGCTCTCTCTCCATCGCGGCGGGACTTGGGTCTTGTTGCCAAGTATTGCCACTGTTGGGCAACATTATAAGGTATATCCCATAAAAATTTGAACCCTCTACCTATCATAGGCCAAGAATAAATAAGCTCGAAAGTGGCGGAAAGATAAGTGGGTAAACTGGCTTTCCCCATCCGCCCACACACACCGGCGCGGCTGGACTAGGGGGTTGCCGAGTACCGCCACTGTTCAGCAACATCATAAGGTATATCCCATACCATCCTCAAGCCTCTAGCTACCATAGGACAAGAGTATATAAGGTCGAAATTGATGACGCAGGGGTTTAGCGTTACATACATTACCAACGCATCACGTGCGTCGCTGGGGTCCTGTGGGTTAAGTAAAGATCATAAGTTTGATTCCCGGAGGGAAGAATGAAAACCTAATATTTAGTAGGGGCCCCGTAATCATTGACGATATGCCTATTATTATAATAGCTTCCATTCAAGCGCCCGCGGTCGCCAGTTTGAATCTACCGCCGCGGGGAAGAACGGAGTACTCGTCATAAGTGTAACGCCTATTCTCTTATGGAATCGTCTTGTGATTGGGTACCCGCTACGAAAAAACCTTTGTAAAAAAGAAAAAAAGAAAAAAATATACTTAATAATTGTTATACTACAGCTTTCCATCTCGTGGATTTCTTGTGCGGACTTCCCTGACGTTGCTCCCTGACCCGCCATACTTCCTTCACTGACATATTAAGATTAACCCCAAGACATCAAGCGAATGGGAAGGGGATGGACGGGAGGGCCCTACATCGTCAATGATTACGGGGCCCCTACTAAATATTAGGTTTTCATTCTTCCCTCCGGGAATAAAACCTATAATTTATTAGTGGCCCCTCCATCATTGACGATATGCCTGATATCTTAAGACTGGAGGGGGACATTTGTGACAATATCAACACCACTAACAAACTTCCTCTGGTAGAGACAAAGAATCCGTATAACAATTTCCAAGATTTTATTGCTTGCATACAATAATATAGAAAGAGAAAAAAGGGAAGAAGCAGTGCGTTACTTCGAAGAAGATCTTTTTATAATTGGCCGGGTCTACACTTGAGATCCGTCCCATTGTTGACTGGGGACATATCCATATTCCCTTATCAACGTCTTGCCGGACTATAATTCTTTGGATTATACTCTGGTCTTAACATAAACGTACACCTTTAAAAATTGTGTACTCTTTGTTTACACTACCTAGTTGTAACTATGATAGATTCTCTTAAAATTAAAACTTTGAGCTAAAGAACCAGCTCTATTACTTAAGTATCACACCTCGTGGTCTCATCGCCACAGCCGGCGGAGGGGTTCTAGGGGTTTTGGCTTTTCCGCACTCGCCCCCCCCCCTCTTTTTTTCCAAGTAAGATAAGAACTTAACTAGTAATAGCCGAGACTACTGGACCCGCCGCTGCCATGCTACACAGGTGAAAATGTGGAATATTCCCGAGCTATCGACATGTCTCGTGTCAAGAAAGTACGAAAAGCGGCCCACAACGTGTTAGCTGGGGTTTCAATTGAAATGTTTTGCCAAACTGTCCGAGAGACGTTTTACTTTCTTATACTATGGGCACTGCCTTTCATGCAGGTGTTGCCGCCCTTAAATACGACTAAGGTAAAAGCCATCGCTTTGCCTTCTTGTGGCGCGAGACCTGTTTCAATTGGCTCGTCGGAAGCATGGTTATTGAGGACTTGTTGTCCTGGGTACAAAGAGTGATATGTCAGACCTCGTTGTAATGCCGAGACTGTCAATTCCAATAAACCCTGTTTTATCATTGTATCCCCAAACAGGGGAGGAGAAACTGAGCGAATTGTCACTGGTCGTCAGTTTCTCCTCCTTAGAAAAATTAGGACTATCGCCCATCGCCGTCAGCTCAGGTACCAGTTTTACTGTTGCCTACGGCGTTAGGAGCGCTAATTACCAATGAAAATGAACACCGGCGCATGGGTATACATACGCGGCTGGACACTAGAAAGAAGCATAGTCTCACAAACCGGTAGGCGTGAGCTGACGTAATGGTGTAGCCTGAACCTGAGTACATGTGTTTTTCCTCCTCCGCCTACGGCATGGATATACTAAAAAATCCTGACCGGGGTTTTCCCCTGGAATGCCGGCGATTGCCGAGCATGACTTTAACCAGCGTCCATTTCCTTAATCCATTACTGTATGAGATCCCGGCTACTGAGGCGTCTGAATGTGCCGAGTTTCCTCTTGCATATTCTAATGTACTCTAATATAATTGGTCTAGTCACCTGGCGGACATAGAAAAACTGACTGATTAAGGGTTTCATATATAACCTCTATTCTGTACTGAGTCAGTTCCGTGGTCTTTCATGTAACGTCCAGAAGGCCAAAATCAGTGAGGTCCCTAGGTTACCAATTATCTTTTAAGTGGGGTTGGGAGATCGGGAGTGACCCGGGTGTTTCTGCCCCATGTTCCCACTGGTGTTACCCCCTACCCCCAAAGCTGGCTTGTTAGTGGTGAGATTTAACGTGGCTATGCCTCGATAACCCCTGTAGTTTGTAAACTACTTGATGCCTATCTGGAGCCGCGGAGGTGGATACAGCGAAACCGGTGGTTGCGACCTTCCAAAAGCGTCGGAGCCCCTTCTTCTTTGCCCCTCCCCCGGTAAAACGTCTCCCGGTGGATGAGTGAGGGAGGGGTAGTTAAATTAGTCCACGTGTGGACGGTAGGGCTCTGCAATCATCTTTGTGAAGACGTTTTGCCTGAGCGTCCCTTCTCCTGAGGTGCTATGTCTCCGAGGCATTACCTCGCCCGGCTGTTGAATACGCCCGATGGCGATAAGATGCGTGCCGATGGTGCACAGCATTTCGGCCCGAGCAACCACCTGTTTCGACAATTCCAGTAACTTCCAAAACTCCACTGACTTTTGCCCTTTAAAAGCATAAAATCGTTGACCTTGACCCTTCGAACAGCTAGTGTTTGTCCTCGTCATGAAAATTGTGAGATTGTCGGCGAAGTAAAATGAAACTAATGGTTCTTGAAGAGCTGAAAGTTCTGATTTAAAAGGAACCCCTTAACCTTGCCCTTGGTGGCCTAGACTGGACTTATATCCTTAATTTACTGTCTCTGAAGCATCTAAATCTACCCCTACCGTAGGTGGGGGAGGAAAGCACCTAATGATTGGTTGCTAACTTATCGCTCATCACCCCCGCCGACTGTCAGCTGTACTTACATGGAGGGTATACGATCAATTAGCCCGTAGGACCTAGCCGGGATTTTCCCTACGTCCCCTAATCCAGCCTGTGCTGTGGATGACTGCCCGTCATTGCTAATGAACTGCGGTGCAGTCATCCACACCCTGACTGAGGTGCAGATTGGACATTCCCGCCCAGCCCTGTCCCGTATCGCACCCATGTGGAAAACAAAACAGGGGGTGGCATTTGCCGTCCTTTCTTTTGCTTTTGTGTGTGGACCTGAATCCTTACTCACTTACATGCATGTGTTCTACTTTCTAACTCTTTGCCTTAATCGTAACATGCAATAAAACCCCCTCTAGTGCTTAGCGTGAAAAACTGTTAAAGGGACCAAAGGCTATTTGTCAAATTTGTCCTGCAACTACGGGGTAAGAGATATCTTCTAAGCCCAGGACCTAGTAATTACTGAGATTTGAGTATTAGGAATGGGAAAGAGACATGGAAACATTTGGGCCGACCGACCTTGCCCTCCGACCGGCGGCCATCGTTCTAACATCATTGATTCCTCTAAAGTTACCTTGGTTGTGACGGCCTGAATAATAGCTGACGGCAGAAGCCTTTTGAAATTACTTGGGCCGGCTGTGTTCCCAGGTAACCGGACGTGACAACATTGGATGTTGATTTGGCGTGGACCTCGACTGAGTCGGCAGTCCCCCGGTCGTCGCTCTAGCTTTTTTTTTTTGTTTTTTTTTTCTATATTCCAACTACTCCCTCTCGGGCATAGGCTGAGAGCCTGTACATTCCACCGCTCAACACGGTGAAGCCCGTGAGGTCTTGTTCCAGTCTGGAGAGTGAGACATGTGAAGCATCCATCATGGCTCGAAGCAGCTCCATCTCTGAAGCGGCTGGTTGCTTCGCTCAAGTGCTTCACCGTCTCACCCTCCAGACTCAGACCCTCACTCACAGAACGCCACCTATTGAGCAGTGAACTCACTAGGCATTGTCCCCCTGTAACATATTTTGAATATGGGAATATTCATACAGTGTTATTTAATCAGGGAACAATGAGGGTATTTTTTTTGGCATTTCGGTGGGCTTTGTGGTAATGCACTGATACTAGGTACAGCACAAATTCAATCCCAATAATATCTTCCCATTGACATATCGAGATTTGAACCCGGGTCCATTGGATTACCAATCCAGTGGCATGACCACTACACCACACCTCCCCTGGGAGCTGGGTGGCGAACTCAGGGGGGGGGGGGGGGAGCCGGGTATCGAACGTCTGTTGCCCATGTCCGCCGGGCCGTAGCCCGCAGTTCTTTACCGTAGTGGTCCCTGGCGCTTGCCAGGGTGCTTCTACGGAAGCTACTCCCGGATCCACGAACCTTTGTAAGGCCTTGAGAGAGGGAGAAAGAAAGGAATCAGCAAGATGATGTAGGATGAGATCGACGCTCGCCTTGTCATTGGTCTTAGTTGTGCACTACTACTTAGTATTAACAGATGATCTAACCCTGTCACTTATACATTGTCTGGTAAAGAATGGTGGAGCATTACTTCCCCATTCCGTCTGGTTTCCGAGTTCATTGTGGATGCTGTTAATACTGGGGAGAAGATTACCCGGTAAAATATGTTCTCGGGTAAACCCTTCACCATACAGAGTCTGAGTAGTTGTCTAGCCCGGACTGCCTCAAAAAAGGCTGTCCGTATGTCCCTGAGAGACCTCGCTGGGTGTGGTAGTAGGAGCTGCTGGAATACTCTAACCGCTTCTGTGTGAGGAGCTGTTGGTTTAGCAATGAACTGGGCTGTGTCGCTACTGAGCAAAAATATAGCAAATTTTCTATGAACATTATCACGCAACAAAAACTAGCGTTGGAGTTCAATGGGGTCAGTGGTCGTGAATGGTTCTGTGAAATCTTTGAGTGATAACTGGGGAGCTCTGAGAAACTCAAAAATTGATAAGGGAACTCCACCCGGTTGCGGATTTAGCAAGTCAAACTCTAGTTGGTTAGGTGGAGAATAACGAGGGCGGTTTGGGATGTTAAGGCAATAGCAAACTGTTGGACCTCCTGAGCCCAGTCCACCCATGGCCCGTGCCCGACCTGCCCCAGGTTTAATTCCTGCTGTTCCGCCGGAATGGTAGCCGGGGTTGTAACCAACCTCGGTTCATTAATCCTAAAGGAGTCATATCCGTGAACGCCGTAAGGCCGGGAACAGTCAGGACATATCAGGTCTCCTGGGGAAGGCGGCACAAGTTGCTCTGGTACATATACAAATTATTGATAATTTGTGTTGTTGGGAATAGCCCAAATTTGTACGTTGACAATCTTACCGTGGGCATCTTTTGCCCTTAAGTCTCTATCTTGATTGATCTCTATTGCCCACTCACGTGGCACTCGGATCTCCCCCTTTATTGATCTGTGCTCCACCCCCCCCCACCCTCCCCCGGCAGTAGGACCTACCGGAAACCAAGGTCCACTCGGTTCATGCCTAGCTGGGGGGTTGTATTTCGTTTGGTGCTGTTTACTTACAGACTGAGGATGAAACTTTGGATTAGAGCAATGATAAATTGTGGCCCCTGGAGGGGGCCAAAGGTTGGCTTCCGCCGGGGAAAATGATTTTACTTTAGACTTAGGACTGATGGCCTTAGGTTGAGAGTTGATATTCGGCGGCGATGAGGCCGTATCCGAATCCGGGGCCGAAAGTACGTTAACTTTACCTGGTGACAGGGGATATACAAACAAGCTCGGTTGAGCTTCTATGTTAACCAAGGGGATTGGTGGTAGTGGCAAAACGTTAATGTCATCTGAGGTAAGGGGAAGCACAGAAACAATAGGGGTAGCACCCACTACCGTTGGGGGAGCATCGCGAGACTTCTTAGATATAGCACATTGTTGTAGAACTCTCTGTAATAACTCATCCAAATGCTTCGCCGTGACACATTGACTACGGGATCTCTTGAGAGATTTAGTTCTTACCTTCTCTACCGTTTCACTATTCCCACTTCCTTACTAGGGCCAGGTCCTGCCAATGACCTGCTACTTTTTTGCTTACTTGGGCCTGGTACTGCCCGTGCCCGGCCTACTACCTGATGGGCCAAGGGATAAGATACCTCCACCTGCGCCCCGTCACCCTGAGGTACCAGCGGTGAGCAGGTTGCCTCCTCTGTCGTACTGTGCTTGTCATCTGACAGTGGTCCAAGTCTACTTGGTGTTAATATGCTCCTTTTCGCGGGGGTACTAGGAAGAGTACTCGCCAGAGAGGCAGGGTGACTAGCCTCTGACAGAGGTAATTTGTGATCTTGAGAACCTGAAGAGGGTGTTATCACCCCCGCTGCTACATTGCGGTGCCGCTCAGGAGCATCGGCCGTAGTAATTGAAGGTCTGTCCTTGTCACAAGGTACAACTTTAGAGAGCATTAACTTTGAACCTTTTCAAATCACTCTTGATTTAGGTCTAACTCTTACAGACGACCCATTATCCTCAACATCTGGCCCGAGGGGGCCGGGAAAAAACTCCGGCACCCTCGGGTCAGAAGTCGATGGGCCCAGGTGTGAACTAGACTTACAACTCTGAGGTTCTATGTTGGTCGAACCGGCGTGGATTTCCGCCGTAACCTGGACCTGTGAGGGGAGTTCTGATAACTTCTGTCTCTTGAGAGACAGGGAATCCCTGCTGGAAGACTGTTCACCCCACCACCTGGGTGACTGGGACTGAGGTGGCTGAGCTGTCCGGGTGTCCTGTGAAGTTGAGCGTGCTCTCTTGTGATGGGGAGGGGAGTTAGCCTCGGAAAGAACTAGATCACCGAGGGGAGCTAATAGATCAACCGAGTGGTGGGTGTTAGCTAAGGGACTGGGGTTTGACTGTGATACTAGGGGATCATCAAACGAATACAAGCGAATAAGCCGTAATAATTCGGCATTATCGCAAAGTAGTTCTACGTTAGCAACTCGCTTAGCGTAGGAGTTAAATTTATTGTGGATCTCTATTAGGATTACCAGGCACGAGAGATCTTGTTTAATGATCCATTCAACCAAAAGGTCTGGCAAACTGGACAATTGTTTGATGTCCAAACGAATTTTGACCTGTTAAAGCATGTGACACACCTAATACAGAGTTGGTGTGCTGTCACTGGGACAAGTAAGCAGGTAGGAGTAGCACAAATATTAAACTGAGGCATGGCTCTGAACTTCCCCTCCCCACCGGGAACAGTTCCTTCCTCCGGTTGTGCTGTGATCTTGAAATAAACATTTCCAGGAATCAATGCTCATAAGTATAACCAGAGAGGTGTTAATACATCCTACCTACTCCAATGCACCGGAAAAGCAGTTTGCAACTCATTCTGGTATTCCGCCGTATTTGAGCAAAAAGCCGTGGGACTCCAACCCTTAAGGAGTTACCACGGGTTGACTGCTTACCTGTGACATGAGTCACTGACCCTTAGAAACCACTTCGTCCTATCTGATAGGCTATTTGGACTAGCTGGATATAGAAGTCCTATCCGATTGGCTATTTGGATTAGCTGGATAGACAAAGGACCACCAAGGTGCCGCTGAGCATGCTAGGTGTGTGGATGTACAGGGTGCGACAAACTCGATAGAATCGAGGGTCCTTTCCGCTGGACTACGCATGTCCGCCAGGGAAGGAGTAGTAAAGCACTACAGTGGGGAAGCTGGAGAAGAACCCCTTCCGCCTCCGGCGGGAATCCGGGCCTCGATCGTAGAGGCCCGGCGGGGACCACCAACACATGGGAAGTCGTCTTAACCGAGAAGACTGACTAACCGAAAACCCCACAACAAAAGCAGGACGTCTCCTGTCCCTCGAAACATGTGGCTGAGACATGGGAAAGAGGGAGCCAAAGGGGTGACACACATATAATTGTAAATACAATAATAAAAAGTACCCCTAGCCCACTAAAGAGACCCTTAGAGAGGCTGGACATGAGGCTTGCAGAATCATCATCTTGTAGACCCCTATACTGAAGATCCATAGTCGTAGCACGAGGAAGGGAGGCCCACGAAAGGGGCATGCATGCAGACTCGGAAGCTAGAAGGCTCCGCACCACATGTGGCAACCCTTAGACTAGAGCATCTGCTAAAAAAAACAAAAATGCAACGGCCTCATAGCGACGGCCTGAAGCATAATATCCTGCGAAGATAGAAGCCTCCTAACTAATTAGTAAAAGCAACAGCTAAGGCGCAGTGAATTAAAACGAAAACACACTTACATGAGGCGCTGGTCCTGGAGAACTCGTAGGCGCCTGTAGAAAAGTACCCTATATTAACACTCCCTGCGGGCATACCAATGAGGTAGCCTGTGCTAGCTAATCTAAACCCTGTTCAATACAACTCAGATATATACAAATGAGTAAGGACTCACGAGAAGAGAGCAAACGAAGAATGTGGCGGGGCGCAGGCGACACACGTCTAGTCCGGTTGCCCGCGGGGAGTAGAAGGAAGTATGGCGGCTCAGGGAGCAACGTCACGGAAGTCTGCACAAGAAATCCACAAGATGAAAAGCTGTAGTATAACAATTATTAAGTATATATTTATTTTTTATTTTTTACAAAGGTTTTTTCGTAGCGGGTACCCAATCACAAGACGATTCCATAAGAGAATAGACGTTACACTTATGACGAGTACTTTGTTCTTCCCCGCGGCGGTAGATTCAAACTGGCGGCCGCGGGCGCTTTGAATGGAAACTATTATAATAATAGGCATATCGTCAATGATGTTAAATATTAAGTGGGAGTTCTTTGGGATAAAGCTATAAGGGAAAATAATTGATAAAACCCATGTAATTGAGGTAACTGGGTTTACCTTGAGCTGTTTTCCGGGGTTTAGCATTAGGAAAATAGGTTAGACCTATCTGAAGAAATAGTTAGAGAAGGGCTTCAGCCCCGACCCATGAAATACTCTTTTTGTTATAAGGAAACAACAGTTATTAATTAGATATTCACCTCGTCCACAGCATGCTTTCGATTGCGCATTAATATCTAGCCAACTAGTTTTAAGGATGTCATTGATTGAATAATAGTTTGAAACATTGTAAAAGTGACCTAATGGACATAGCGTTCTGATAGTGTAAAGGTGACATACATACCTGTTGATTTAGTAATTGTGTTCAATATTGTAAAGGGGATTTATGAACGCGGATCGAATAATTGTTTACTAGTATGGTCATGGTGATGTAAATACCTACAGGTTCATTATTAGTATGGTCATGGTGATGTAAATACCTACGGGTTCATTATTAATATAGTCATGGTGATGTATATACCTACGGGTTCATTATTAATATAGTCATGGTGATGTATATACCTACGGGTTCATTATTAATATAGTCATGGTGATGTATATACCTACGGGTTCATTATTAATATAGTCATGGTGATGTATATACCTACGGGTTCATTATTAATATAGTCATGGTGATGTAAATACCTACGGGTTCATTATTAGTATGGTCATGGTGATGTAAATACCTACGGGTTCATTATTCGTGTCTAATAATTATGATAAAGGTGATCTAATCCCATGTAAAGGAATAAGTATTTCTGATATTGCCATGGTGATGTGAGAACATATGGGTAGAATCCTCGGTCCTATTATTGTTATAGTGATTGAATAATAGTTTGACAAACTCATCTTGACCCGAACAGAGAATCAATTGCTATGTGGATTACGGTTACCATGGGAGTTTGTTAAATAAAGACGCGAACTTCCAAACAACTGTCGAATTATTCCTACCCTAGTAGAGCAGTGAAATTAGGTTTAAGTACAACATACTGTATGCTAACCATTTCCTGGTGATATAATAATCGTAGAAAAAAAAAACATCTTAAAGAAATAAATTTGTAACTAAAATAAAAAACTAAAACAAAATACAAACAAAGATTGTGTTCTTTTATTTAATAATTTTCATTTTAGTAAGCGTTGTTTCCATATAGCGATTTTAATAATTTAATTTGACTTTATATTGTCCTTGTCCCAATTTTGGTTTGTTTAGTTTGCAAGTTTTACATTTTAAAATAAAAAACACTGTAAGTAAACTATCTCAAAATATGAGTATAGGTTTTTGTAATATATAAAGCGTCCAGTTTACATCATGCATGTTTTATTAGGTATCCTGATGTCTACAAAGAGAGTTTTAATATAAATGGTCGTTATACCATTACCTACTAAGTGAGAGAAAGGGTGAGTGTGTTTGGAGTCGCTTTGTGTCAAAGTACGGTAGCGCTAATAAGTCGTGTCTCAGCTGTCATTACGTGTGGCTCGCTCTGTGCTGTATTAATGTCTGTCAGATGTTAATTAGGGTGGGTAAGTGTAGGAACATGTTTGTATATCTCGCTCAAAAAAAGAAGAAATCATGTGTAAATATTGTTGATAGCAATTATTGATCAACACATAATTGGTGCCGAGACATCACTTATTAGGCCCAAGTGCCTTCAGTGTCACTTGAGTACTCATAAGTATTTTAATTTGATGATTATACAAGGTTCATAATAGTTCAACTACTGTCATTCTATCTACATGTTCAGCATATTAACCCCTTCTCTACCGGCAACGTCTTATTAATATTATTCTAGCTATATTTAGACACTTTTGTGAAGTTTAAGAAGGATCTGTGGTAGTAAAAAGGATTGAGTGAGATAGTTCGAAGCCTGTTAAAAGGACGGCGCCGGTACTGAAAGGGTTAAAGAGAGTGAGAGAGTGAGAGTTATAAGTGACATAGAGATAGTAAATGATAGTGATGAAAGTATCCAAGGAAATATAACACTAAACAAAACAAGCAAATAAAAGAAAAATTAAGAACGAAGAGAGATAAATGAACAAATTATTTGCGAATTATTTGTGTGTGGGTAACCTAAAGACATGTTGAATATAATTGCAAAGACAATAGTTGTGTAACTAAATTAAATTGGCTGAATGAATACAATTAATAATATAAAGAGTATTCACTGTAATCACCTGTGATTAACGCCGCGGCAACGGCTGGGGTACGGACTTGGGCAAGAGCTGGGATGTTAACCCATTCAGAACCGGTGACATCTACTGTATCTATCTATTGCTGGACGCCGTGATCCCCGAAGGGATGGCCATGAACGAAACGCCCCCATGCACCTCTGTCCCCGGTCAGTAGACGCCCCTCCTCTTATCCAGCACCGCCTTCACTCACGTACTTCTTCACTCCATCCTTCCACCTCTCTCTCGGTTTACCTCTCCCTCTCTGTCCTTCCACTTCACACTCATACACCCTCTTAGTCATTCTCTCGCTTCACATATTTTATATATGTCCGAACTATCTCAAGGTGTTCCTTTTCACACTTTTCAGCACATCTACATCCACACCACACCTCTCTTTTACTTCCTCTTTCGTCTGTCTATCCCTTCATGCAACTCTGCATAACCTTCTCAAGTAACTTATTTCCACCCCTCTCACTCTTGGTTTGAGTCTCTTCACCAACGTCCATGCTTCGCTTCCGTAGGTCAATGTCGTGATTACCACACTGTCATTCAAGGACTTCTTTACTTCCATGCTGACCACCCTACTTCTTGTTACTGCTTTCAGCGTTCCTACAATATTCTTCCCCTGTTGCACCCTCTCCCGCACTTCTTCTTCCATACTCCTATCTTTACTCAGCACACTGCCCAGATACTTAAATGAGCTGATATTCTCCCTAGCCTGACCGTTCAACCTCACCTCACACTCAGTGGTTGAACCCCTTTCAAAGACCATAACCTTGCTCTTCCACGCATTTACCTTCAGATTCTGTTTTTCACACAATGTTCCAAACATATTTACCAGACCCTGCAACTCCCATTCATTATCACTCATCAGAACTGTATCATCGGTAAACAGCAGTACAGGTAGCTTCCACTCGTTTCCCTCCCTTAACAGCGGTACACCAACATCTACTGCTCTTCCTTCTATTTCTTTCATGACTCCATCCACATATACATAAAGCAACCACAGGGACATCACACACCCCTGTTTCAACCCAACATTCAGATAAAGAACTAGCTCTGCTCATTCTCCACACATACTGACGCCTTTGAACCCTCATACATGCTCTTCGCTGCTTTCAGCAACTTGCCATCTACTGTGTATATTCTCAGTACTTTCCACATACCTTCTTTATCCACTCTGTCATAGGCCTTCTCCAAGTCCATAAAGGCAACATACAGCTTTTGTTGATTCTCCAGATATTTCTCCACAAAACTTTTCAGAGCAGTGGAAATGAGTTACTTGAGAAGTGCGTTCAGAGTTACATGGAGGGATAGACAGACGAATGAGGAAGTAAGAAGGAGGCGTGGTGTGGAGGTAGATGTGCTGGAAAGTGTCAAAAGGAACAACTTGAGATAGTTCGGCCATATGCAATGTATGGAAAGCGAGAGAATGACTAAGAAGGTGTATGAGAGCGAAGTGGAAGGACAGAGAGGGAGAGGTGCACCGAAGGAGAGGTGGAAGGATGGAGTGAGGAAGTATATGAATGAAGGCCGTGCTGGTTGGGAGGAGGGGCGTTGACTGACTGGGGATAGAGGTGCATGGAGGCGGTTCGTTCGTGGCCACCCCTTCGGGGATCACGGAGTCAGGCAATAGATAGATAGATAGACTTTTCAGGGCAAAAATCTGATCTACACATCCTCTTCGTTTCCTAAACCCGCCTTGCTCATCACCTATCCATTTCTATGTTCTTGCTCTCACTCTCTCAATCACTACCCTACTGTACAGTGTACACCTTCCCTACTACGCTTGGAAGGCATATTTCCCAGTGGTTACCACACACTCCTCTTTCCCTTTTAGCCTTACACAGGGGGACTATTATGCCTATCTTCCAGTCGTCAGTTGCACTCCCATTCTACTATGCTAGCTTACACATTTTCCATACCCATTTGATCACTATATCACCACTATATCTCAGCATCTCCCCACACACTCTATCTATTCCTGATGCTTTCCCCATCTTCACTATTCACTGGCTTCACACACTTCTGACCTCCTGATCCCCACCTCCTCCTCCACTACTTCTATTTTTTTCCTTCCCATACCTCATCCAACTATGTTTCATTCCTTACATTCAGTAATTCGTTGAAGTACTCCCTCCATCTTTCGACTCTCTCTTGCTTCTCGGTTAACACTCGCCCATTCATATCTTTCACACCTTTACTACTTCCCTTGCTACCTTCCTTAAAATGTTTTACCTCTTTCCAGAACAGTTTCTTACACTCCCTCCATTTTACACTTAGATTCCTTCC
This sequence comes from Paralithodes platypus, assembly GCA_032716605.1. Taxonomy (NCBI): domain Eukaryota; kingdom Metazoa; phylum Arthropoda; class Malacostraca; order Decapoda; family Lithodidae; genus Paralithodes; species Paralithodes platypus. The sequence goes on along the minus strand of CM064536.1, from coordinate 6,421,778 downwards.
AAATTCCTCATCTGCTCTTCTCTTACTTTCCTTCGCTACTCTCTTCACCAACGAGGTTTGTAGCGTGCTGGGTTCATCCTCAGTGCTACCACAGACATCGACACATATTCGCTAATACTGAACGAATGTCGCGCTACATTTGCCTCTGGCAGCGCTGCATATGTCTAGCGAGACATGGCTGATATCCCTCAGCATCCCGGCCGCTGGTCTGGGGAGCGGACGGGGGCCTGCCGCGCTCCCGCTCACTCGCACTTGTCTCCACAGGCTTTTAGAGCCTGTAAATTGCTATGTATTGCCATGGCATTCCAGAACAGTCCCCGCAGCCAATGGGTTAAATAAATAAAATAAAGATTATTCACGTACGCACGATGAGAGTGTAATCGAAGTTCATGAAATGTTTAAGAAGGGTCACCTGCTTTTTTTTCTCTCTCTCGGGGTAAGGGATTAGAATAATGCCCCACGTGCCTTATGCGTGTCGTAAGAGTACAAAGGAGAACACAGGAAATCAAGCAACAACAGATCCAGTGACCCTTCTAGGCTGCTTGTCCTCCAAATCACTGAGGATCAAGTGTCCAAACAGTGGTTTAGAGTGGGTAAGGGAACATTGGAAAGGGAACTACTGCCCTGGAACTAATGTCCGTGGCAGGATTAGGAAGTTAGTAGGGGACAGATGGGTTAGTAACTGAGGGGGGGATAAAATAAAGTTATTCATTTACAAACGCAGTCAGTCACGGGTTTGATGCGAGATATTTGTCTAAGCGGAGTTTAAATGAATCAATGGTGCTGCAGTCTAAAACGTCTCGGGGAAGCCCATTCCACAAGTTGACAACTCGATTGAAGAAGAAATTCTTTGATTCGTGTGAGTTAAAAGATTTACCAATAATTTTGCAAACGTTTCCCCGCGTGTAATTAGATTGGTCGATAGTCAAGTACTTACTACAGTTCATATTGTCGATGCCTTTGATGATTTTGAACACTTGAATTAAGTCACCTCTTAATTTGCGCTGGGTCAAAGGAAATAGATTTAATTCTCTAAGACGCTCTTCGTATGGTTTGTTCTTTAGGCTAGGTATAATTTTGGTAACTCTACGTTGAACTTGTTCTAGCTTGTTTATATCTTTTTGGTAATAAGGGCACCAGGATTGAACGCAGTATTCCAGAAGAGGGCGGACTAAGGAATTGGAAAGGGTTAGGATAACTTCTTTGGATTTATGCTCAAATGACCTGCCTATAAAGCCAATTATTTTGTTTGCCTTCTTAACAACTTCTGAACATTGTTGACTCGGTTTTACGTTACTCGATATTGTTACTCCCAGATCGGTTTCTCTGTTTACATTCTTAAGCTGAGCGCCATTCATCGAATAGTTTGCATTCACATTTAGGTATCCGATATGTAGTACTTTACATTTATCCGCATTGAAACTCATTTGCCAAATTTGGGCCCAACATGACAATTTATCTAGATTGTGTTGCATATCGTCAACTTGTTTTTTTGAGAGTACGCTATTTGCAATTTTTGTATCGTCAGCAAATTTTGAGATTGTACAGGTGAAAGACCCTCATCTATGTCGTTGATGTAAATCAGAAAGAGAATTGGCCCTAGTACCGATCCCTGGGGTACCCCGCTACTTACATTGGTCCATTTAGATGCCTTACCGTTTATGACTACTCTTTGCTTTCTGTCGCTGATCCAATTTTCTATCCATTTCAACACACCGTCTTGTATTCCATGCGCTTAAAGAGGTTGGGTCGGTGGGCTTGTGACCCCCACCAGTGAAGAATACTTAAGCAACGAAAAGCAAACGAACAGCCTCGGATGCGGACGGACCCTGTGTTGATGAACCCCGACCGACTATGGATAATCTTACGGACAATCCTAGAATAGCAACATGGAATGTGAGAGGCATGAATGATGACACAAAATAGAGAGAGGTCCTGGAAGTGTTAGTGAATGCCAGGCTGGATGTATATGGAATGACGGAGACCAAGATGTGAGAGAGTGGGAGTGTGGAATGGGTGTGTGTGCTGGAGTGAGTGAGGGAGCAGCGAGAGAAGGTGCGTGTTTGTTTGTAAGTAACAAATGGAAGGAGCGTGTAAGAGACTATAGGCCTGTGGGTTCAAGGATTGTGTGGGTGAGAATGAAAGTAGGAATACAAACGAGGATGATTGTGTGTGTGTATGCTCCGACAGAGGATAAACTTGTAAGAAAGAAAGAGGAGTTTTGCGTGAATATGGAGGCATGCCTGGATAAGTTTGACAAGAATGAAAGAATATTTCTGATTGGGGAGGATATGAATGGGAAGGTGGGTGATAGGATAGTTGATGGAGTGGTGGGAGGGTGGGGGGTACCGTCAAAGGTGAATGGGAATGGTAGTGCATTTGTGGACGTACTGTATGTGTGAGGAGGAGGCTGTGGATAGCCAACACCTTCTTTCGACACAGAATGATACACAGGTACACATGGAAAGTGGTGTGGAAGATGAAGGATAAGGATAAAACAGTGGTGGAACGAAAGGCACTGATTGATAATATACTGTATGTGTGGATGAATGAATGAAGAAATCTGTGGGGTATTGGAGTGGGTCTGTCTGATCATTATGTAGTAGTAGATAAAATTAGGATACAAAAGAAGTGGGTGAGGAGAGCTGGAGGGAGGCGAGAGGAAGGTGGAATGGCGAGGAGGGTAGAGAGGCTACAAAAGGAGGAAATCAGGGAAGAGTATAGGAGAGCAGTAGAAAGACGTCTAGGTGGGTTCGACCTGGAAGATATGGAGGAAGTTGAGGAGATGAGCAAGGTGTTTAAGGAAGATATCTGTGCAGCATGTGAGGAGGTGTGTGGAGTAAGCAAAAGAGGGAGGGAAGTGAAAGGTGGACATGGTGGACAGAAGAGGTAAAAATAGCTGTGGAAGACAAGAAGAAAACGCATAGAGAGTGGTTGGGTAGTAGAGGGAATGCAGATTTGGAGAGTCAGAAACGAGCAATGTACGTGGAGAGAAAGAGAGTGGTGAAGAGAATAGTGAAGGAAAGTAAGAGAAGAGTAGGCGAGGAATTTGTAAGGAATCTGAGTGTAAAATGGAGGGAGTGTAAGAAACTGTTTTGGAAAGAAGTCAAGAAAGTTACGGAAGGTAGCAAGGGAAACAGTAAGGGTGTGAAAGATAAGAATGGAAGAATGCTAGCCTAGAAGCAAGAGAGCCGAAAGGTGGAGGGAGTACTTCAACGAGTTGCTAAATGCAAGGAATAAAGCGCCAGCAAACATAGTTGGATGGGGTATGGGAGGGAGAAGAAGAGAAGTAGTGGAGGAGGAGGAGGGGATCAGGAGGTCAGAAGTGTGGGAAGCCATGAAAAGAGTTAAGTTGGGGAAAGCACCAGGAAGAGATGGAGTGTGTGGGGAAAGTTGAGGTATGGTGGTGAGATAGTGATCGAATGGGTATGAAAAATGTGCAAACTAGCATGGGAGCATCATTCACCTGATGACTGGAAGACAGGCATAATAGTCCCCCTATATAAAGGTAAAGGGGAAAGAGAAGCGTGTGGTAACCACCGAGGAATATGTCTTCTAAACGTAGTAGGGAAGGTGTACAGTAGGGTAGTGATTGAGAGAGTGAGAGTGCGAACGGAGAAATGGATAGGTGACGAGCAGGGAGGTTTTAGGAAGGGAAGAGGATGTGTAGATCAGATTTTTACTCTGAATTATGTTGTGGAGAAATATCTGGAGAAGCAACAAAAGGTGTATGTTGCCTTTATGGACTTGGAGAAGGCCTATGACAGAGTGGATAGAGAAGGTATGTGGAAAGTACTTAAAATATACGGAGTAGATGGCAAGTTGCTGAAAGCAGTGAAGAGCATGTATGAGGGTGCAAAGGCGTCAGTATGTGTGGAGAATGAGCAGAGAGTTCTTTGACCTGAATGTTTGGTTGAAACAGGGGTGTGTGATGTCCCCGTGGTTGTTTACTGTATATATGGATGGAGTCATGAAAGAAATACAAGGAAGATAAGTAGATGTTGGTGTATTGCTGATGAGGGAGGGAAATGAGTGGAACCTGCCTGTACTGCTGTTTGCTGATGATACAGTTCTGATGAGCGATAATGAATGGGAGTTGCAGGGTCTGGTAAATGTGTTTGGAACAGTGTGGAAAAAACGGAATCTGAAGGTAAATGTGGGGAAGAGCAAGGTTATGGTCTTCAAAAAGGGTGAAGCCACAGAGTGTGAGGTGAAGTTGAACGGTCAGGTTATGGAGATTGTCAGCTCATTTAAGTATTTTGGCAGTGTGTTGAGTAAAGATGGGAGTATGGATGAAGAAGTGCGGGAGAGGGTGCAACAGGGGAAGAGGGTTGTAGGAACGCTGAAAGCAGTAACAAGAAATAGGGTGGTCAGTATTGAAGTGAAGAATTCCCTGCATGACAGTGTGGTAATCCCGACACTGACTTACAGAAGAGAAGCATGGACGTTTCAGATGAGACTCAGACCAAGAGTGAGAGGGATGGAAATGAGTTACTTGAGAAGTGCATGCGGAGTTACATGGAGGGAGAGACAGACGAATGAGGAAGTAAGAAGGAGGTGTGGTGTAGAGATAGATGTGCTGGAAAATGTGAAAAGGAACACCTTGAGATGGTTCGGCCGTATGAAACATATGGGAAGCAAGAGAATGACTAAGAAGGTGTACGAGAGCGAGGTGGAAGGACAGAGAGGTAGAGGTAGACCGAAAGAGAGGTGGAAGGATGGAGTGAGAAAGTATAGGGATGAAGGCGGTGCTGGTTGGGAGGAGGGGCATCGATTGGCTTGAGACAGAGGTGCATGGGGCGGTTCGTTCGTGGCCACCCCTTCGGGGATTACGGCGTCAGGCAATAGATAGATAGATAGATGGGTTGTATCCATTCGGCCTCATTCAGCCTACTGTTTTAAAACGGTTATCCCAATCCAGATGTCGATTTATACCTGGCGAGCGATAGCGAGCCACCATAGACACATGGCTAGACCCATGGATGGGGATAAATGTCTTAAAACAGTAGGCTGAACGGGGCCGAATGGATACAACCCAGAGAGAGAAACAAAGTCGATCACCCCACTTAAATGATGAATGTTTTATCACCACAGGTTCAATATTATTATTTTATAAGAGGACAAAATAAGTTCTGTAGGTAAAACAACAAGCCGAGAGAGCTAATTGCTAAAGTTAAAGCCAATTAAGGCCAATTAACCCGTTCAGTATCAGTGACATCCTTTTGATTATATTCTGGCAATGATTAGACGATTATATTCAGCTTAAGAAGGACCTCTAGCAATAATTAGGCTTTAAACTAGCTCAACCAACCCTTTTAACTACCACAGATCCTTCTTAAGCTGCATAATATCGTCAAAATATAGCTAGAATAAGATACGAAAGACGTCGCTGATACTCAAAGGGTTAACAGTAATTAATGACTACCAACTGTGCTCCGGTCATAAATTGTTAGATAAGTTAAGAGGAGATTTCCACTTGAGGGATTTTTTTCTGGACCCCTTTCTCTCTCATGTGTAGCCCCTTTGCTTTTTAGATTTTAAGACACTGGCCCCCTTTAGTTTGGCGATTTTAAGAACTTTCGCCCCATTTCTGTCAATTTTAAGAACTTTCGTGTGTTACGACCGGGGCTACGAATAAAACAAGGGCACTTAAAGATTGGACTAGTAATAGGGCACTATGCAACAACGGTACGCTAGATCCAAACCCTTGAACATATAAGCCGGCGAACAAAACACCTATACCCTCCAGAGTTAATCTGTGATAACGGGGTATCCTTAACTGGGCATAAATGTACTCTACTTCAGGCTAACCCACACTGGTATAACCTGATAACACACAGGATGCAAGTTACGTTAAAATGCATAAACAAGAATCTAGGGAAAGATCAATTAAATCACTGCAAGATTTAATTCAATAAAAAAATGCTTTAATACAGTTACTCTAAACAACAATAAACCCTTCACTCCTATCTGAAAGCAAGTGAAGTATAGTCCTACAGCATAGACCTGGAAACTTCTGAAGAATGTCTGATGCTCATAAGATGCTCGTATCTTAAACTATATAAAGGAAGGAGGCTGGACACCACACGTGTACAGCGAATACACAAAAAGATAGGACATATAATGTTAACTGACACGAGAATACTATAAATGCGCAACGGTAGTAATGCTCGACACTAAAAGAGAAGTACTTCCTTATCAACGAAACAGTCTACTATGGTTGTGCAACTCAACAACAACCTAGACTAATAAATGCTTGTGAATAATAATGCATACATATCAAAAGAGCTTATGTCCTAACTAGTGTCTGCTAGGTGAATAAAGTCTAGCTGGGATATCAAGGTTAGGAAACTGTGGCTGAGCAAGACAGGCTCATAGCCTAGCGTGGTCCTTAAGGCAGTATAGTTAAAGTTACGTTAATGACGGGGATGCTCTCTTGGTAAACCCAGATCTCAAGTATCTGGCTCTACCCTGGCAATCCCTCAAAAGTCAAGCAAAGAGGCAGCACTGTGTTTATAAGGTAGTAGGCTAATGCCCTCTTACAACATGATGCTGCACTCGCAAAAGGCACAACCAAAAGGACTACCTAGGCTACCACAGAAACCATCGAAGTCGTGTAGGTATAAGCGAACCATACACACATCGGTGACAATGATATCAGAAACCTCATCCCAGTCTAGCATTAAATAACCCAGCAGAGCACTACTGATAATGAGGGAGACACACACGAAGAGTCATCAAACCTCCATAAACTAAGGACATTGAGGGAGACACACACAGAGTCATCAAACCTCCATAGACTAAGAACCCTTATAGCCTATTCTAATACATGTAAATATCTCAGAGAGGGACACACACAATACGATGGGCCGATATGAAATCGTATGCAGAACCCAAAGGGAGTGATGTGATGTTAAAAGATGAGAGGAATGAAAGAGAAGAAGTGGAGTGAGAGAGACAGTATCAGAATGGTGGGGAGATGGGAGACAGTTGTAAAAAGGGTGTTAGTCGTGCGCATCCCTAGCCTGCTCTAAAGAGAGTAGCTCCTCGGGACCCCCAGGATCCCACAAAGGCATGGTGGTCAGCCAATCACAGGCCGCTACGTCACACGGCAGCAGGCCTCCAGATGGCGCCAGGAACCACCAGCCAATCAAAACCGAGAGAAAGGCCACGCGGGCGGGAGACTCCTCCGGGAGGGAGGAGGGAGGAGGAAAGCAACACTCACTGCCCCCACGTTGCTCGCTCGGTCTCTCTCTCTCTCAACTTCACTACAATGCATCTTATGTTCTAATCATGATATAAAATGCTTCCCGTTGTCACAGACGAAAATAAAGACCACCACTGGACTGTCTGTAACAATACAATTGCTAGGAAAGAAAGAACAACATTCTCTGATAACTGTAGCCCATTTATATGTCCCTGGCGAGCGCTAGTGGCTACCGGGAGGCGATTCTGCCAACGCTGGTAGGCGTCACACGTGCCATTTAGGTGTCGAAAAAAATTTCCTGGCGAGCGATAGCGAGCCTGTAATTTGAGAGGAACCGGCCTTCTGCCGGGACATTTTTCTACCGAAAAATGTACAAATTTATCTTGAAAGGGGGTCTAGGGGGTGCAATTTTAAGCTTGATGGAGTTCTAGGGAAGAAACTAAATACCTCCCCTTAAGGGGAAGTATACCGGTATATATTTTTTCTGAACCACCTTCTCCTTCTTGTTTAGCTCCATTAGTTTTCAAATCTTAAAACTTTCGCCCATTTCTGTCAATATAAGACCTTTCGTGTCATTTAGGTGTCGATTTTATCCTGGCGAGCGATAGCGAACCTTTTATTTATTAGGAACCAGCCTTCGGCGGCCGGATATATATATTCCGAAAAATTTCCAAATTTATCTTGAAGGGTGGCTTTGGAATGTTAATTTATCTTGAAGGGTGGCTTTGGAATGTTAATTTATCTTGAAGGGTGGCTTTGGAATGTTAATTTATCTTGAAGGGTGGCTTTGGAATGTTAATTTATCTTGAAGGGTGGCTTTGGAATGTTAATTTATCTTGAAGGGTGGCTTTGGAATGTTAATTTTATATGCGTGTATAAGCTGGATAAAGGTCTAGAGAGCACACTAAAACAAATATATAATATACCAGTAAAATAAACACAAACTACAAAATAACTGAATAAATAAAATAACGTCTCCTTAAGAGAGTAATTTGGTTTAGGGTCATTAATTTATCTGATGAGTCAACCAGCTTAAAACAAACTAACCTCGTAATTCAGTCAAGTTAAGGGGATAGGGTGCATATTTTGGTCGGTTTATATAATATACAGTATATATTTATTATTGTTTTAATTGTCTCGCTAGACTTCCATCAAGCTTTAAAAAAACACTCCCTAGACCCCCCTTCAAGATAAATTTGTAAAGTTTTCGGTAGAATAATGTCCCGGCCGAAGGCATGTTCCTCCTAAAATTATAGGATAGCTATCGCTCGCCAGTAAAACAATCGACACCTAAATTCCACTAAAGATCCTAATATTGACAAAGAAATGGGTGAAAAGTCTTAGAATCGCCAAACTAATAGGGCGAACGCCTTATAATCTCAAATCAAATGGGCTAAACATGAGGGAGAAGGGGTGTAAGAAAGCTACCCCCCCCCTCTCTCTCTCTCTCTCTCTCTCTCTCTCTATCTATCTATCTATCTATCTATCTATCTATATATCGACACATAAAGGGCACGAAAGGTTCTAATATTGACATAGAAATGGGATGAAAGGTTTTAAAATCGACAAAGTAATGGGGCGAAAGTCTTGAAATCTCAAAAATAGTGGGGTTAAACGTAAGGGGACAATTATTCTAACATAAGTGTATTTCGAGTTATGGAAACAAAAAGTAAGTTGAGGGAAAGAGCGCTCCTTTACCGTGTGTTTACTGTCGTGGTCATGCATACTTAAAGAGCGCTCCTTTACCGTGTGTTTACTGTCGTGGTCATGCATACTTAAAGAGCGCTCCTTTACCGTGTGTTTACTGTCGTGGTCATGCATACTTAAAGAGCGCTCCTTTACCGTGTGTTTACTGTCGTGGTCATGCATACTTAAAGAGCGCTCCTTTACCGTGTGTTTACTGTCGTGGTCATGCATACTTCAACCTTTGCTAATGTTTAATGGGAGGGGGGTCGTTTTTCTAGACTCACTTCTCCCTCATGTTTAGCCCCATTACTTTAAGTAACACCCCGTTCTTAACATTAATCATCAATTACAAACCCCAATGCACTTGAATAAACTAATGAAAGCATACGGTCCTCCCGGGATTCGAACTCGGGACACCACACCCAGAACATAAGCATCTAAACCATCCCATTAGATTGTCAATTTAAGACCTTTCGCTCCATTTCGTTGTCAATATTAAGATCTTTATTTCTATTTAGGTGGTGTCTATTTTTGTCCTGGCGAACGGAAATGTGCCTGTATTTTGGAAGAATCGTCCTTTGGCCGAAACATTTGTCTACCGAAAAATGGAAACATTTATCTACAGGGAGGATCTAATGGATGTTTTTATAAGTTTGATGAAGGTCTATGGAGGAAACTATAAACATTATAAATACATGAAACAATTGACATGAAATTGCATCCCCCTATTCTGTATTCTGGCTACTATTAGACGATCTATCTCACCTAACCTTTATTACTACCACAGATCCTTCTTAACCCCTTCTGTATCGGCGAGGTCTTCTTAATCTTATTCTGGCTACTATTAGACGATCTTATTCAGTTTAATAAGAGCCTACACTTACAGCAATGACCAGGTCTCCAACTATCTCACCTAACCTTTATTACTACCACAGATCCTTCTTAACCCCTTCTGTATCGGCGAGGTCTTCTTAATCTTATTCTGGCTACTATTAGACGATCTTATTCAGTTTAATAAGAGCCTACACTTACAGCAATGACCAGGTCTCCACTATCTCACCTAACCTTTATTACTACCACAGATCCTTCTTAACCCTTCTGTATCGGCGAGGTCTTCTTAATCTTATTCTGGCTACTATTAGACGATCTTATTCAGTTTAATAAGAGCCTACACTTACAGCAATGACCAGGTCTCCAACTATCTCACCTAACCTTTATTACTACCACAGATCCTTCTTAACCCCTTCTGTATCGGCGAGGTCTTCTTAATCTTATTCTGGCTACTATTAGACGATCTTATTCAGTTTAATAAGAGCCTACACTTACAGCAATGACCAGGTCTCCAACTATCTCACCTAACCTTTATTACTACCACAGATCCTTCTTAACCCTTCTGTATCGGCGAGGTCTTCTTAATCTTATTCTGGCTACTATTAGACGATCTTATTCAGTTTAATAAGAGCCTACACTTACAGCAATGACCAGGTCTCCAACTATCTCACCTAACCTTTATTACTACCACAGATCCTTCTTAACCCCTTCTGTATCGGCGAGGTCTTCTTAATCTTATTCTGGCTACTATTAGACGATCTTATTCAGTTTAATAAGAGCCTACACTTACAGCAATGACCAGGTCTCCAACTATCTCACCTAACCTTTATTACTACCACAGATCCTTCTTAACCCCTTCTGTATCGGCGAGGTCTTCTTAATCTTATTCTGGCTACTATTAGACGATCTTATTCAGTTTAATAAGAGCCTACACTTACAGCAATGACCAGGTCTCCAACTATCTCACCTAACCTTTATTACTACCACAGATCCTTCTTAACCCCTTCTGTATCGGCGAGGTCTTCTTAATCTTATTCTGGCTACTATTAGACGATCTTATTCAGTTTAATAAGAGCCTACACTTACAGCAATGACCAGGTCTCCAACTATCTCACCTAACCTTTATTACTACCACAGATCCTTCTTAACCCCTTCTGTATCGGCGAGGTCTTCTTAATCTTATTCTGGCTACTATTAGACGATCTTATTCAGTTTAATAAGAGCCTACACTTACAGCAATGACCAGGTCTCCAACTATCTCACCTAACCTTTATTACTACCACAGATCCTTCTTAACCCCTTCTGTATCGGCGAGGTCTTCTTAATCTTATTCTGGCTACTATTAGACGATCTTATTCAGTTTAATAAGAGCCTACACTTACAGCAATGACCAGGTCTCCAACTATCTCACCTAACCTTTATTACTACCACAGATCCTTCTTAACCCCTTCTGTATCGGCGAGGTCTTCTTAATCTTATTCTGGCTACTATTAGACGATCTTATTCAGTTTAATAAGAGCCTACACTTACAGCAATGACCAGGTCTTCCTAAACTGCACAGAATCGTCTAAATGTAGCAAGAACAAAATTACAAAGACGTCGCCGGTACAGAAGGGGTTACAACGAGACAGTGAACTTATGAACTAGCGAACCCCAATATTATGATCTGTGGAGGTTAATTTGTTAATAAACATATCATGCCTAGCCCCATTTGTTTTGAGATTATAAGGCAGCTCGCCATATTAGTTTTGCGATTTTAAAACCTTTCACCCCATTTCTTTGTCAATATTAGGACCTTTCGTCACAATTTGGTGTCGATATTTTTCCTGACGAGCGATGGCGAGCCTGTAATTTTAGGAGGAATCGGCCTTCGGCGGGGATATTTTTCAACCGAAAAATGTACAAATATATCTTGAAGGGGGGGTCTAGGGAATGCTATTTTAACCCTTTCAAGCTCCAAAACGCATATATTGTTTTGTTTTCTGGCTAAAATTAGACGTTTTTATGCAGATTAGGAAAGGTATATGGAAGTCAGGGGGTTGATTGAGGTAGCCTTTACACTTTTAATACCCACAGATCCTTCCTAAGCTGCATAAAACCGTCTAATGATAGCCAAAATAAACTGCTAAAACGCGTCAAAGCTTGAAAGGGTTAAGCTTGATGGAGGTCTAGCGAGGACATACAGAACAATAACTAAATCAATAATCCGACCAAAAATATAAACCCTATCTCCTTAAGGGGAGGCAGACCGTTTTTCTGGATCCCCTTCTCCCTAATGTTTAGCCCCACTAGTTTTGAGATTATATGACTTTTGGTCCATTAGTTTGGCGATTTTAACACCTTTCGCCCCATTTCGTTGTCAATTTTAAGACTTTTCGTGCCATTTAGTTGTCGATTATTTCCTGGCGAGCGAAAGCGAGCATGCAATTTTAAGAAGAACCGGCCTTCGGCCGGGATTTTGTTTTACCGAAATATGTACAAATTTATCTTGAAGGGGGGTCTAGGGGGTGTTTTTCTAAGCTTGATGGAGGTCTAGGGAGGAAACTAAAACAATATATGAATACATGAATTAATAGACCAAAAAAACGGCCAGTCTCCCCTTAAGAATGATCTGTGGTAGTAAAAAGGGCTAAGTGAACTAGTTCGAGAGAATTACTGAGAGAGCGTACGAGAGTGAGGTGGAAGGACAGAGAGGGAGATGTAGAACGAGTGAGAGGTGGAAGGATGGAGTTAAGACGTATATGAGCGAAGGTGGTGCTGGATGGGAGGAAGGGCATCACCTGACTGGGGACAGAGGTGCATGGGGGGCGTTTCGTTCGTGGCCACCCTTTCGGGGATCACGGCGTCCGGCAATAGATAAATAGCTGATATGACCTAAATATAAATTTGAATGGATACATTTCCATGAAAGGGGTCGTGGCAGCTCATGTACAGTCGTCCTAATAAGTGATGTCTCGGCACCAAGTATATTCTGACCAATAATTGGTATCAGCAATATCTAAGCTTCATTGCTTCATATCGAGTGAAATATAAAAACCTGTTCCTACACTTACCCACCCTATTCAACATCTGACTGACATTAATACAGCACAGAGCAAGCCAGATATAATGACAGCTGCGACATGACTTATTAGCGCGACCTACTTCTGTCAACAGCTGTTCATTATTCCTATATTTTTTTCTATCGCTCGCCCACAAACAATCGACACCTGAGTGGGGTGAAGTGTCTTACAATTTCCAAACTAATAAAGTTAAAAAAACAATTCCCATTTAGTAGCGGTGACATCCTATTCATTACAATCTGGCAACTATTAGACGGTTTTAGTCCGCTTGGAAAGGATGTCTACCCGTTAAAAGATTACAGACTATCTCAATTCACCCTTTTAGCTACCATAATCCTTCCTAAGCTTCATAAAATCTCTATCTGCATGAAAAGAAATGTATTCAGCAAAAAACTAGGCGATAAAAGCTTCAAAATGAGACCAGAACGAGCTACGTAGCACTCGTGGTTCTCATGCAGTGGTGCCACCAACATGGGAGTTTAGCATATAGCGGTATATTTTTCCCAGCTATGCTCACTACTGGCTACACTGCCGGCCTCTCGAGAACACAGGGAGCGTGAGTCAGTGGGTGGCGGTAAGCCCTGGGTGTCGGACGTGTGGCCTGCTGCGCTCCCGGCCATTTGCACTAGATTTTAACCCTTTAAAAGCCATAATAATGCTCCTAACTTGCTGCAAATTGGTGCACGACTTAAGTCGAGCGCCGCTCTTTAAGGGTTAACTCACTGACACCATATCGTCCTCCTTAAGGGAAGGTTTGTTTCTTTCTGGGCCCCCTTCTCCTTTACATTAACTCACTTTAATTACTTTATTAACTTTAATTAAGGTAGTCTTGTGCGGTGTTGTCAAATATTTTAGCCTTTAACAAAACAATTTTTTTTTTGTTTTGGGCAATTAACAAATATATCTTAGCTTTAAGGGGAGATTTCCACTTGAGGGATTTTTTTCTGGACCCCTTTCTCCCTCATGTTTAGCCCCATTGCTTTTGCTATTATAAAACGTTTGCCCCATTAGTTTAGCGATTTAAAGAACTTTCACCCCATATTAAGACCTTTCGTGCAATTCAGGTGTCGATTTTATCCTGGCGAGCGATAGCGAGCCTGTAATTTAAGAGGAACCGGCCTTTGGCCGGAAAATTTTTCTACTGAAAAATGTACAAATTTATCTTGAAAGGGACTCAAGGGGGTGTAATTTTAAGCTTGATGGAGGTCTAGGGAACAAACTAAATACCTCCCCTTAATGACTCCTTATATATTACATTATTTAAAAAAAGTTATGTGGTGTTAACACTTACAGTCTGGGCATATTTTTGTCAATTTCCGCTATATTAGGGCTCATTCAAGCACTCCGGATTGATTAAGCAAGCGTCTGAATGAAATGAAATGTATTCAGCCAAAATCTAGAAGAAAATACCTTCAAAATTACACCAAAACGAGCTTAATAGTTCGCGGGCTTCACCCGCAGCGCTACCATAGACATTCGCTAAAATGAGCAATTATCGCTAATGTCGCGTTACATTTGCCTTTGGCAGCGCTGTATATCTCGCGAGAGTATGGCTCATAATTCTCAGTGCACCGGCCGGCTGGCTGGAAGAAGGATGGGTGGCCTGTCGCGCTCCCGCTCTCTCGCACTCTATTCTACAGGCTTTAAAAGCCTGTAAATTGCTGTAAATTGTCGTGGCGTTCCGGAACGTCTCCCGCGTTTTTTAGACCATGCTGCCACTGTTCTGTTTAAGGTATTAATTTAGGTGTGGCCGGGTATGAAATGTTTTAGACATTGCTAAGTAAGGTGAGTGCGGTTAGGCTGGCAATGTACACACACACACACACACACACACAATCTCCCAGATTCAACATACCACAATTGAAGCCCAGAGAGAGACAGAGAGAGAGAGAGAGAGAGAGAGCAAGAGCAAGGTGCGAGAGCTGGCAGCGCTTTAAAAGTCTGGGATGTCACCCAAACAACAATCCACTTACATCCACCCTCACTCCCTCGCTACATACGTAATTATATAAAGAAATTACCATATTTTAGCGATTTTGCCCTTCGGTTGCACGATCGTTGCAAGACAACCAGTGATCGTAGAAGGATGGTTCGTCATTGGAAAGCTCAATTTACGCCCTTTCACGGATACATACTTGTATTACGCTCTGGGTCTTGTTTATGCATGAAAATGAGAACGGAAACAACTGCATTTATGGTAAAAAAAAAAAGCTGAGCGGCACAGTGAAATATACTCCACCACCCGCTCGTAAGGTGTTAATTACTCCTTTCATTCGTTTATACATTAGGCTACCATAGCACAGTTGGAATGTATGTACTGTATATGTTCAGATTAATATGCAGGATTCGAAACTGCATAATAAATCGTAGGCTTGTGCATAATTATTTAGCTGTCTTGATTGTGTAATGCATAAATGCGCAGAATTTCGGTGTGAGTATCCTAGGTTCGAGTCCTTGGAGTGCCACATAGTCTATTGGCTTAGGGGGTTCCCGTAGAATTTTTGTGTACCCTAAGTTCGTCCTCAAATTCATGAAGTAGACCATCTGGGCTATCATAAAAACGAGGGTAGACTTTTGGCATGATGGTCAATTGGCAGAAATCCAGGGATATGTATTGGGTAATTGTGACAAAAACTTGACTCAAAATTTGAGGTGAGGAAAATTCAATGCTTCATAATTCCATCCAGAAACACGTAAAAATATTGAATGACCACTCAAAATGTTCGTCTTTGAATGCTCTACCAGATGATATATAACACATGACATTAAATTTGATATGTAGGTCAGCAGAAGTCAAAAGGTCATGACATTTTAAGTTTTCTTAAAATTTGAGTAGCATAGCAATATTCGTCTCTTTTACACAAATGCAAGATTGATTTTTTTTAATTCTAAGTAAAATCCTTTACTTTGGACCTCAGTAGACATATTACAACAACCATTGTTTCATTATTACACATAATAGAGCATAGGTGCAAAATAAAAAAACGTCAAGTATGGAAATCGGAGACTTTTTTTTCCGAATCCCTGAGTAGGGTTTACAATTTATTATATACCTTCAGCTATGTACTGTATGTGTTTTGAACCATCCATACTGTTTGTTTTAATATTATATCAGCTTTAAATGCTAAATTTTATGTTATTTACATCACAGGTCACTTAGGTCAAAAAGTTCATATCAGTCACTAGCTCAATATTTCTGCTAAAATATTCATTTTGCGTGAGGCTATATTACCATTTTCTGACTATAGTTCAGGCCTTTTTCAATGTACATTTGCCTATAATCTGCCATTTGTAAATGTATGCATTGCTATTCTCACTTTTGAATTTAAAGAACCTTTACACACATTTCCCTCTTTCAGTTCACTCTGACATGTATACATTTTACAAGGCAGGTTTTGGTCCCGACAATAGCATCTTATGTTTAATGCATCTTACAAAACAATCACTTCACATGCACTACATTATTATATAACTTCTATATACATTTACACAACATGGTCTGCAATAATGGTTATACAGTACATGGTTAGTCTCACGGCTGAGTGCCGGAAGGATTTCTACAAACATTCCCTTCCTTGAGCCCACTTTGACATTTACAAAATTTACAACAAGGCAGGCCAATGTTTCGACATCTGCATCTTACGTTGGCACATTGCGTACAAGTGCAATGTTTTGCAAAATCTTCTGGAATAGGATTCAACCCTGCATCTGGCGTGAGCATTTCATCCACTTCTTCATAGCCATAATTAAGTGGGTCAAGCAAAATTGGACTGGGTGCCATAAGTGAGGTCATCTGGTAAGTAGTGTAGTATGAACGCATGATGTGTGCTCTCAAAGAATGACTAGTAGGCGGCAATTCATCAAGACGAGCCCTCTTACTTTGGTGGTACTGGAAATTTCGGAGTGCATTCATTGTCTTGCATGGGCTCCCTTTCTTGAGTACTTGACACAGATATTCCTCAGCAACTGAAATCTGAGCTTCCATGTCGCAAGTGGGTTTGCCAAACTGTTGCAAATACATATCTGATTTTGCATTCAATGCAGAATATTTGGTGCCTACTTTACTAGTGTAGTCACACCTAGTCAGGGAGTGATCGGAATGTCTTGAGGTTTGTTCTAAAACAACAAGTTGAAGCTGCAGTCACTACTCCATGAGGAAGCATTAAGGCAAGCAAAATATGATCTCTTCCCAAATGTGGAGATTGTAGTTAGTCAGTTTGCCGGATCAGAAACAACAACTTCTTGCTATTCCTCGATCACAGGGTTAATATCAGAATGTAGGGAATTAAATACAAACCTAGAAGAAGCAGATGACAAAACTATTCCACATGCCGATCATTTGGTGAAAAAGGGCATGAAATCAATCATAGTGCTCTCTCCAGACACTGATATTCTAGTCCTGATGCTGCATTATTGTGATCAAATAAAGCTGTCCGGTCTTTGTGAACTGTGGGTTAAAGCAGGGGTTGGTGATTCCTCAAGATTCATTCCAGTGCACACTTTGGCAATGCGACTTGGAGGAGATCTATGGAAAATTCTCCCAGCAGTTCACGCCCTGACTGTGTGTGACTACACTAGTAAAGTAGGCACCAAATATTCTGCATTGAATGCAAAACCAGAGATGTATTTGCAACAGTTTGGCAAACCCACTTGTGACATGGAAGCTCAGATTTCAGTTGCTGAGGAATATCTGTGTCAAGTACTCAAGAAAGGGACCCCATGCAAGACAATGAATGCACTCCGAAATTTCCAGTACTACCAAAGTAAGAGGGCTCGTCTTGACGAATTGCCGCCTACTAGTCATTCTTTGAGAGCACACATCATGCGTTCATACTACACTACTTACCAGATGACCTCACTTATGGCACCCAGTCCAATTTTGCTTGACCCACTTAATTATGGCTATGAAGAAGTGGATGAAATGCTCACACCAGATGCAGGGTTGAATCCTATTCCAGAAGATTTTGCAAAACATTGCACTTGTACGCAATGTGCCAACGTAAGATGCAGATGTCGAAACATTGGCCTGCCTTGTTGTAAATTTTGTAAATGTCAAAGTGGGCTCAAGGAAGGGAATGTTTGTAGAAATCCTTCCGGCACTCAGCCGTGAGACTAACCATGTACTGTATAACCATTATTGCAGACCATGTTGTGTAAATGTATATAGAAATTATATAATAATGTAGTGCATGTGAAGTGATTGTTTTGTAAGATGCATTAAACATAAGATGCTATTGTCGGGACCAAAACCTGCCTTGTAAAATGTATACATGTCAGAGTGAACTGAAAGAGGGAAATGTGTGTAAAGGTTCTTTAAATTCAAAAGTGAGAATAGCAATGCATACATTTACAAATGGCAGACTATAGGCAAATGTACATTGAAAAAGGCCTGAACTATAGTAAGAGAATGGTAATATAGCCTCACGCAAAATGAATATTTTAGCAGAAATATTGAGCTAGTGCCTGATATGAACTTTTTGACCTAAGTGACCTGTGATGTAAATAACATAAAATTTAGCATTTAAAGCTGATATAATATTAAAACAAACAGTATGGATGGTTCAAAACACATACAGTACATAGCTGAAGGTATATAATAAATTGTAAACCCTACTCAGGGATTCGTAAAAAAAAGTCTCCGATTCCATACTTGACTTTTTTTTATTTTGCACCTATGCTTTATTATGTGTAATAATGAAACAATGGTTGTTGTAATATGTCTACTGAGGTCCAAAGCAAAGGATTTTACTTAGAATTAACAAAAATAATCTTGCATTTGAGTAAAAGAGACGTATATTGCTATGCTACTCAAATTTTAAGAAAACTTAAAATGTCATGACCTTTTGACCTCTGCTGACCTACATATCAAATTTAATGTCATGTGTTATATATCATCTGGTAGAGCATTCAAAGACGAACATTTTGAGTGGTCATTCAATATTTTTACATGTTTCTGGATGTAATTATGAAGCATTGAAATTTCCTCACCTCAAATTTTGAGTCAAGTTTTTGTCACAATTACCCAATACATATCCCTGAATTTCTGCCAATTGACCATCATGCCAAAAGTCTACCCTCGTTTTTATGATAGCCCAGATGGTCTAATTCATGAATTTAAGGACGAACTTAGGGTACAAAAAAAATCTACGGGAACCCCCTCAGCCTATGCATTAACATGTATTTGTTGATTTCATTAATTGAGTTTAGAAGTTAAGTTGGGTGGTGATTTAAACTGTGCCATGCAAGGCATGAGGCTTGAGGGGGATCCCCCCGTAGGCGAACACATAGGCTCCCAGGATACCGGGACCCCAAAGGGTGGTGCTTGTGCCATGGTGAAAGGGGATGCGCTAGTAATGTGCATTATAATACATGCGCAGTTTGGATTATACACTGTTAATCATTAATAATTAACGCCTTACGAGCGGGCCCGTAAGGAATTTCTACTACCCTAAATGGCCTTGTTTCCGTGCTCTTTTTCCCTGAAAGGGCGTTAATTCAGCTTTCCAATGACACCAGAACCATCCTCCTACGACCACGCGTTCTCTTGCAGCGATCGTGCAAGACGAAGGAAAAATCCCTAAAATACAGAAATATCTTGACATAGTGTAGTGAGGGAGGGAGGGTGGATGTGTGTGGAGTAAACATCAGTAGGCCCGCTGGACCCGTGGCGAACGGTCAGAGCCCGACCTACGCTCCGCCCACCGCTCGTCTCTCTCTCAGAGTCAATATTGCTCCAAAATTGCACACAGACTTAAGTCGGGCCCCGCCACAGAGTCCAGGTTTTTAGATATGGACTTAAGTCGGGCCCCGATAGACAAGGGTTAAATACATTAAATTTAGCAATCATTTGAATTACATTTCAATTAAACCATAGTCTTGGTGACATCCTTTTCATTATATTCTGGTAACTATTAGGCGATTTTATTCAGCTTAGTAAGGACATTTACCAAGAGGTTACAGACTATCACAATTCATCCTTTTAGCTACCATTTTTTTTGTTTTTTTCTATATTCCAACTACTCCCTCTCAGGCATAGGCTGAGAGCCTGCACATTCACCGCTCAACATGGTGAAGCCTGTGAGGTCTTGTTCCAGCCTAGGAAGTGAGACAAATGAAGCACGAGCTACAACCAGCCCTCGCCAACCTGCCATCGCAGACGCACGTCTCTTGGTTGCCCACTCTGGCTCTAAGCAGTCCCACTTCTGAGGCTGCTTCGCCTTCATGCTTCACTGTCTCACTTCTTAGACTCGGACCCTCACTCTCAGAACGCCACCTATTGAGCAATTAACTCACTAGGCATTGCCCCCCTGTAGCATATTTTGAATATGGGTATATTCATACACTGCTATATTCAATCAGGGAACAATGAGGGTATTTTTTTGGGCGTTTCGGTGGGCTTTGTGGTAATGCACTGATACTTGGTATCCTTTCTAAGCTTCATAAGCTCGTCCAAATGTAGCGGAAATAAAAAAGAAAGACGTCACCGGTAATGAAAGGGATAATATTATCTCCGCTCTATCTAGGTAGTATGTTCGGGTATTGGAGAGTCATTTAGCCAGAGAGTATGAGGCAGTCGATCATTTCATTGTATGGTTAAATATTTTACCGAATGTATTAAAATCCTCATTGAATGGATCAAAATCATTATATACTAAAGAAATCAAAATCATTACCGAATGAGGTAAAATCTATATTAAATGGGTCAAAATGAAAAGCTTCATTAAATGGATCTAAATCTTCTTGAAATGGATCAAAATCTGTATTGTGTAAATTTCATCTTTATTGCATGAGTTGAAATTATCATCGAATGGGTTGAAATCTTTATTAAAATGGTTGACATTGTCATTAAATGGGCTGAAATCGTTATTGCATGGGTTGAAATTGTCATTAAACGGGTCGAAATCTATATTGCTAGGGTTGAAATCGTCATTAAACTTGGCGAAATCGTCATTAAATGGGATAAAGTCTTTATCCCATGAGACAATCCCTTCCTTGTCCAAGTTACTCGAACCGTCTACACTGCATGGGTTACTCTCACCACCTCCACTGCATGGGTTACTCTCACCACCAACACTGCATGGGCTACTCTCACCACCTACACTGCATGGGTTGCTCTCACCGCCTACACTGCATGGGTTACTCTCACCACCTACACTGCATGGGTTACTCTCACCGTCTACACTGCATGGGTTACTCTCACCACCTACACTGCATGGGTTACTCTCACCACCTCCACTGCATGGGTTACTCTCACCGTCTATACTGCATGGGTTACTCTCACCACCTCCACTGCATGGGTTACTCTCAGCACCTACACTGCATGGGTTACTCTCACTGCCTACACTGCATGGGTTACTCTCACCACCTACACTGCACGGGTTACTCTCACCGCCTACACTGCAGGGGTTACTCTCACCGCCTACACTACATGGGTTACTTTCACCAGCTACACTGCATGGGTTACTCTCACCACCTACACTGCATGGGTTACTCTCACCACCTACACTGCATGGGTTACTCTCACCACCTACACTGCAGGGGTTACTCTCACCACCTACACTGCATGGGTTACTCTCACCGCCTACACTGCATGGGTTACTCTCACCACCTACACTGCACGGGTTACTCTCACCGCCTACACTGCATGGGTTACTCTCACCGCCTACACTGCATGGGTTACTCTCACCGCCTACACTGCACGGGTTACTTTCACCGCCTACACTGCATGGGTTACTCTCACCACCTACACT
Organism: Paralithodes platypus; assembly: GCA_032716605.1. Taxonomy (NCBI): domain Eukaryota; kingdom Metazoa; phylum Arthropoda; class Malacostraca; order Decapoda; family Lithodidae; genus Paralithodes; species Paralithodes platypus. The sequence goes on along the minus strand of CM064536.1, from coordinate 6,400,242 downwards.
GCATGGGTTACTCTCACCGTCTGCGCTGCATGGGTTACTCTCACCACCTACACTGCAAGGGTTACTCTCACCACCTCCACTGCATGGGTTACTCTCACCACCTCCACAGCACGGGTAACTCTCACTGCCTACACTGCATGGGTTACTCTCACCACCTCCACTGCATGGGTTACTCTCACCACCTACACTGCATGGGTTGCTCTCACCGTCTGCGCTGCATGGGTTACTCTCACGGTCTACGCTACATGAGCCGTTTTCACTCTCATCAATTAACGGGTCACAATCTTCATTGTACGCGTTGACGATACACTTTTTAAGGGTCCGGCGCCCCAATTTCAGTTTAAATTGCACGAGATGAGAATCGTGCGGGAGGGTCACTTGCAAGCTTGGCTTAAACTTATATTTTAAATATTTTTCTTCCGGACCGTGGGGCTGTGTTTGAAGTTCCCAGTCTTTATCGTTTAAGCTATTTTTAACCTGCGTTTTGAATTTTCGATTTGAAATAAAATTAAACCACTTTCTTTTAGGGGTTTGAATCTTTATTTTTAGGTTATTTGGATAGGTCACCACAGATGTCAACTGTGGCAAGCTGTATCTTAGTTCAGATACATGCATTACAGTTTTACCTGAAAACCGCAAGAAGTGTTTTACCTCCATTTATTATATATAAAGCTATTTGGTTTAAAGAAATATCTTATAAGTGATGAGCTTTCGTTATTACTCACGATCTATATACGAAATTGAAGTAGAATGCACTTAACCTGCTATTAATTTACCGAGGAAGTTGAAGATTGACGCAAGCACACCGAGAAGTGATAAACAACTGACTCCAGAAAGACCAAGAACTTGCATCTTGGTAAAATATCGACATGTATGAACATTTCTAATTGAATTTAACATTTGATCTTGTTAATTGTGATTAGGCCTATAATTAAACTTATTTACATATATTTCATGATATATATATATACAGGCCTATATATTGATATAATACATATGAGTAATCTGGAAATGTGCCTATTTGATCCATGTATAATTATATTATATTCAAGTGAAAGAATAACTTGGGCCTAATCAATAGTTTTTGTTTTGATATATTTTGTTCAATCCTTATTTGCGGACAACTGTTGTCATTTCGATAAATACAATGCTAGGCATATACACGTGCATTATATGTATAACTATTAATCATATCTAAAGCTTATCACTTGTAAACTTATAAAATTGCTGTAGATATTTTAACGCGAATAAAATAGTATAGTTTGCGCTTTAAATGAATCCATATTCTATGACACGCTTTTCTTTAGCCTATAGAAAATTCATAATATTTGGGTAACTAATATATTTTTTGGGACGCTCGATACTAACAACACGCACGACATGGATATGTATAACTGCACTCCCATATGAAGATACACAATCACAAATACATACCCATACCATGGGGAGATTGTAGGCACCAATCAAGCAGGGCAGTGCCCAGGGGACGCCACACAGACATATGATAAGGAGTTGCTGAGTATCTATTTCTCTTATCCTCCCCTTTTCCCCAGCTAACCTAATCCCACTAGGACCCCAATGGAAATACGCCTAACGGCCTTATTGGGCTATCCTTAGTTGGAATTATGCAATGCTGGTACATGTCATATTTGTAACATATTATGTGGTACCAACTCTGTAAAATGCTAACTGAATAAATATTATTATTATTATTATTATTAATGAATGGAAGTGGATATTATTATTATTATTATTATTATATTTGTTCGAAAGTCCTTGACATTATCCCCCATACCACCTACCTAATAAAGATTAACCCAATTTAGGCTAAAGATAACAGATTTTGAATAATCATATAAAATTCATGGCAATACTACAGAAGTACGTACAACTCCTTTGTTACAGAAGTACGTACAACTCCTTTGTTACAGAAGTACGTACAACTCCTTTGTTACAGAAGTACGTACAACTCCTTTGTTACAGAAGTACGTACAACTCCTTTGTTACAGAAGTACGTACAACTCCTTTGTTACAGAAGTACGTACAACTCCTTTGTTACAGAAGTACGTACAACTCCTTTGTTTTTGTTTTTTTTGCTTCGATTTTACTTTATTAGTGTGTACTTTTCGGGTACCATCACCGTTATCGTCTTCTATTTCATCCAGTTTTTTGTGTTTCTTTTTAATGCTTTATTGCGCTCGTTTTTCATTCGCCGAGAAATATACTGTGATCACATGTATATGTTTATCATGAATTTCTCCTTCGACATACAAGACATCTGTGTATATTTTCTACTTTAGTAAGTTTTGTTATTATTCTTTCTGAACATCACTATTTTACCTCCTTTCTTATAGGCCTAATTTAATTATCTCATACTTCAAAGACGTCTATTTTACTTTCAAAGACGTCTATTTTACTGTCAATGTGTATGTTTCATATTTAAAATTGTCTCTGTTATATAATATAATGATATTATTGTGTTTTCATCAATTAATTTATATATTTCAAAAACATTGTTTTAGTGAGTTCTTGTTTATTATTTAATTAACATTTTGGGCTAGTTCAAAGAAATAGAATTGTAACTTACTTATATAACGAAAGAAACCCGAGATTATATAGATAACTATTTAATTTCTTACCAGCACACGTTCACGCACAACAGGCATTTTTAAATTCACACACTTACCTTCACATTGACACTCACAATTTGTATCCCTTCATCTACATCGTTCCCCAGAGTAGTGGGGCTTGTACTCAAGGGAGAAGCACAAGTAATGTATGCAACTCATGTATATTGCCTTCATCCACAGCCACAGCATCATATATTTGTATCCCTTCATCTACATCGTTCCCCAGAGTAGTGGGGCTTGTACTCAAGGGAGAAGCACAAGTAATGTATGCAACTCATGTATATTGCCTTCATCCACAGCCACAGCATCATATATTTGTATCCCTTCATCTACATCGTTCCCCAGAGTAGTGGGGCTTGTACTCAAGGGAGAAGCACAAGTAATGTATGCAACTCATGTATATTGCCTTCATCCACAGCCACAGCATCATATATTTGTATCCCTTCATCTACATCGTTCCCCAGAGTAGTGGGGCTTGTACTCAAGGGAGAAGCACAAGTAATGTATGCAACTCATGTATATTGCCTTCATCCACAGCCACAGCATCATATATTTGTATCCCTTCATCTACATCGTTCCCCAGAGTAGTGGGGCTTGTACTCAAGGGAGAAGCACAAGTAATGTATGCAACTCATGTATATTGCCTTCATCCACAGCCACAGCATCATATATTTGTATCCCTTCATCTACATCGTTCCCCAGAGTAGTGGGGCTTGTACTCAAGGGAGAAGCACAAGTAATGTATGCAACTCATGTATATTGCCTTCATCCACAGCCACAGCATCATATATTTGTATCCCTTCATCTACATCGTTCCCCAGAGTAGTGGGGCTTGTACTCAAGGGAGAAGCACAAGTAATGTATGCAACTCATGTATATTGCCTTCATCCACAGCCACAGCATCATATATTTGTATCCCTTCATCTACATCGTTCCCCAGAGTAGTGGGGCTTGTACTCAAGGGAGAAGCACAAGTAATGTATGCAACTCATGTATATTGCCTTCATCCACAGCCACAGCATCATATATTTGTATCCCTTCATCTACATCGTTCCCCAGAGTAGTGGGGCTTGTACTCAAGGGAGAAGCACAAGTAATGTATGCAACTCATGTATATTGCCTTCATCCACAGCCACAGCATCATATATTTGTATCCCTTCATCTACATCGTTCCCCAGAGTAGTGGGGCTTGTACTCAAGGGAGAAGCACAAGTAATGTATGCAACTCATGTATATTGCCTTCATCCACAGCCACAGCATCATATATTTGTATCCCTTCATCTACATCGTTCCCCAGAGTAGTGGGGCTTGTACTCAAGGGAGAAGCACAAGTAATGTATGCAACTCATGTATATTGCCTTCATCCACAGCCACAGCATCATATATTTGTATCCCTTCATCTACATCGTTCCCCAGAGTAGTGGGGCTTGTACTCAAGGGAGAAGCACAAGTAATGTATGCAACTCATGTATATTGCCTTCATCCACAGCCACAGCATCATATATTTGTATCCCTTCATCTACATCGTTCCCCAGAGTAGTGGGGCTTGTACTCAAGGGAGAAGCACAAGTAATGTATGCAACTCATGTATATTGCCTTCATCCACAGCCACAGCATCATATATTTGTATCCCTTCATCTACATCGTTCCCCAGAGTAGTGGGGCTTGTACTCAAGGGAGAAGCACAAGTAATGTATGCAACTCATGTATATTGCCTTCATCCACAGCCACAGCATCATATATTTGTATCCCTTCATCTACATCGTTCCCCAGAGTAGTGGGGCTTGTACTCAAGGGAGAAGCACAAGTAATGTATGCAACTCATGTATATTGCCTTCATCCACAGCCACAGCATCATATATTTGTATCCCTTCATCTACATCGTTCCCCAGAGTAGTGGGGCTTGTACTCAAGGGAGAAGCACAAGTAATGTATGCAACTCATGTATATTGCCTTCATCCACAGCCACAGCATCATATATTTGTATCCCTTCATCTACATCGTTCCCCAGAGTAGTGGGGCTTGTACTCAAGGGAGAAGCACAAGTAATGTATGCAACTCATGTATATTGCCTTCATCCACAGCCACAGCATCATATATTTGTATCCCTTCATCTACATCGTTCCCCAGAGTAGTGGGGCTTGTACTCAAGGGAGAAGCACAAGTAATGTATGCAACTCATGTATATTGCCTTCATCCACAGCCACAGCATCATATATTTGTATCCCTTCATCTACATCGTTCCCCAGAGTAGTGGGGCTTGTACTCAAGGGAGAAGCACAAGTAATGTATGCAACTCATGTATATTGCCTTCATCCACAGCCACAGCATCATATATTTGTATCCCTTCATCTACATCGTTCCCCAGAGTAGTGGGGCTTGTACTCAAGGGAGAAGCACAAGTAATGTATGCAACTCATGTATATTGCCTTCATCCACAGCCACAGCATCATATATTTGTATCCCTTCATCTACATCGTTCCCCAGAGTAGTGGGGCTTGTACTCAAGGGAGAAGCACAAGTAATGTATGCAACTCATGTATATTGCCTTCATCCACAGCCACAGCATCATATATTTGTATCCCTTCATCTACATCGTTCCCCAGAGTAGTGGGGCTTGTACTCAAGGGAGAAGCACAAGTAATGTATGCAACTCATGTATATTGCCTTCATCCACAGCCACAGCATCATATATTTGTATCCCTTCATCTACATCGTTCCCCAGAGTAATGGGGCTTGTACTCAAGGGAGAAGCACAAGTAATGTATGCAACTCATGTATATTGCCTTCATCCACAGCCACAGCATCATATATGTGTATCCCTTCATCTACATCGTTCCCCAGAGTAGTGGGGCTTGTACTCAAGGGAGAAGCACAAGTAATGTATGCAACTCATGTATATTGCCTTCATCCACAGCCACAGCATCATATATTTGTATCCCTTCATCTACATCGTTCCCCAGAGTAGTGGGGCTTGTACTCAAGGGAGAAGCACAAGTAATGTATGTAACTCATGTATATTGCCTTCATCCACAGCCACAGCATCATATATTTGTATCCCTTCATCTACATCGTTCCCCAGAGTAGTGGGGCTTGTACTCAAGGGAGAAGCACAAGTAATGTATGCAACTCATGTATATTGCCTTCATCCACAGCCACAGCATCATATTGCCTTCATACACAGCCACAGCATCATATTGCCTTCATCCACAGCCACAGCATCATATATTTTTGCATGGGAAGTTTTATATTCACTAATTGGTGGGTGAGGCACATGAGTCTGATATTCACTTGATGAAGCTGTCTGTTGGGAGGACCAGATGAACAGAATTGCTCAATATAAATTAACATCTAATATATGTGACTCCTCCGTCTGCCTAACCCCTTGAGGGTTATGACAAATATTAGCAGTTTATTTGGGATGGGTTATCATTTGACAATTATATGCATTTTCGGAAGGACCTCTAGGAATATAAGGGGTCAAAACAAACTCATTTATAAGAACATAAAAACATAAGAAAATGGGAGTCTGCAGAAAGCCGATTGGCCTAAGCAAGGCAGATCCCTGTCCCACACAACCCCAATTACGTAGGGTACGTAGTAACCGTCTTGCAACACAATCCCACCCCTACTCTGTGTAACTCTCCAACCCAAGAGTGAAACGCTATTCTCAGTCTTTCTTCTAATCAACTGCTGAGCTCTGGAACTCTCTCCCAGAATCAGTTAATCCCTCTTCCTATGACCTAAATTGCTTCAAACTCCATGTGTCCAGGCATTTTGGCTCGAATGTCCCTTGATTTTGGCCCTGTCACTCTTTCAACTCTGGGGGAGGCACTCGCTATAGGCAGTTCAAGATGAACTTTTAAAATTACAGGCTCGCTATCGCTCGCCAGAATAAAATTGACGCCTAAATGACACGAAAAGTCTTGATATAGACAAAGAAATGGGGCGAAAGGTCTTAAACTCGATAAAATAATGGGCCAAACTAATGAGCTGAACGTATTATAATATCAAAACTGATGGGGCTAAATACAAGGGAGAAAGGGGCCTGCATAATGTATATAGATTGTTCTGGCCTTGTTGTTGTTATTGGTTGGGGTGTTATGTATATCTTGTTGATATTGTTTCCTTGGTGATAATTATATACTACATCTTCTGTTGTTAGCATTATGTATAGTATATCGATTGTTCTGGCCTTGTTGTTGTTATTGGTTGGGATATTGAGTGTTGATTATAAACTACGTTCTGTTGGATGAAGAAGTGAGGGAGAAGGTGCAACAGGGGAAAAGGGTTGCAGGGACGCTGAAAGCAGTAACAAGAAATAGGGTGGTCAGTATGGAAGTGAAGAAGTCCTTGCGTGACATTGTGGTAATCCCGACACTGATTTACAGAAGCGAAGCATGGACGTTGGTGGAGAGACTCAGACCAAGAGTGAGAGCGGTGGAAATGAGTTACTGAAGAAGTGCAGTGCGGAGTTACATGGAGGGATAGACAGACGAATGAGGAAGTAAGGAGGTGTGGTGTGGAGGTAGATGTGCTGGAAAGTGTGAAAAGGTACACATTGATATGGTTCGGCCATATGGAATGTATGGGAAGCGAGAGAATGACAAAGAGGGTGTACGATAGCTAGGTGAAAGGACAGAGAGGGAGAGGTAAACCAAAAGAGAGGTGGAAGGATGGAGTCAGGAAGTATATGGATGAAGGCGGTGCTGGTTGGGAGGAGGGGCGTTGACTAACTGGGTACAGAGGTGCATGGGGGCGGTTCGTTCGTGGCCACCCCTTTGGGGATCACGGCGTCAGGCAATAGATAGATAGATAGAATCTGTAGTTAGCATTAAGGTGTTTATCGATTGTTCTTGCCTTGTTGTTTAGGGTGTTGTGCGTCTTGTTGATACTGCTCGCTCTCTCTCTCTCTCTCTCTCTCTCTCTCTCGCTCTCTCTCTCCTGTATGTGTTGCTTGCGTCAGGTTATCTATCCGGAGGATTACGGGGAAATTGTGTTGAAGGATGTTTGTGGTGTGCTGCGTGGGGTGAATACAGTGTTGTGGGTCGGGGGGAGAGAAGGCCAGGAGAGAGCACGGGGAAATATCGGAGGAGAGGAAAGGGGAGATAAGATAGGGAGTAAGGGAGGCAGGAAATAGGATAAGAGAGGAGAGAAGAAAGGGAGAAAAGACAGGAAATAGGAGATGTGGGTATAGAAGACACGAAATATGAGAAGAGGGGAGAGAGGAAGGGGAGAAAAGACAGGAAATAGGAGAAGAGGGGGAGAGAAGACAGGAAATAGGATAGGAGGGGAGAGAAGACAGGGAATAGGAGAGGAGGGTAGAGAAGACAGGGAATAGGAGAGGAGGGGAGAGAGGCAGAAATTAGGAGAAGAGGGGAGAAAAGACAGGAAATAGGAGAAGAGGGGAGAGCAGAAGGTGAGAAAAGACAGGGAATAGGAGAAGAGGGGAGAGAAGACAGGAAATAGGAGTAGACAGGCGACGAGGGGAGAGAAGAAGGGAAGATAAAGACAGGAAACAGGAGATGAGAAGAGGAGAAGACAGGAAACAGGAGACAGGAAACAGGAGAAAAGACAGGAAACCCCCCCTACTATCTCTATCCTAGTTTCAAAGACAAAGGGGGATGTTGTGTATACGTACACAACAAACAATCTTGCTCTGTTCCCGACTTCGACTCAACTTTATGGCTCAAACAATCCTGTCACTCTCATAACACATATTTCTGTGCTGTCTATCTTTCCCCTTACTCTACTGACTTTCCCAAATGATTTGACTATCTAAACTCTAAAGTGGAACACATCCTATCTATCTCTCCTTTCGCAGAAATCTCCATCTTACGAGATTTCAACGTTTACCACCGCCAATGGCTCTCCTCTCATTCCACTGACCAACCTGGTGAACAAGCCTACCGTACATCTGTTCTATTTTAAAAGACCTAAAGCAGTTGGTCCAGCAACCCCCCCGGATCCTAGATCGCTTCGGAAATCGGCCCAACATTCTTGACTTGTTTCTAACTTCTAACCTTTTCTGCTTATATTGTCGATCTTATCTCTCATTTGGGATCCTCCGACCATAAACTTATCTCTGTCACCTGTCCTATCTCTCCAGTACGGTCATCCAATCCTCCCAGCCGCCAGCGCTTGCAGAGCTTTAGCGCTGCTGACTAGGAGGCTCTTCGGCAGTAGGCCAACTTCTTTGATATCCCATGTAATGATTTTTGCCACCATGGCCAGGGACCCTCGGAGAGTGCTGAACATATTACCGGGGTAATCCTTTCGGGCATGAAGGCATACATTCCATTTTCTTTCTCTCAGACTAATGCAAACAAATCTTGGTTTACTCACGCTTGCTCTACTGCTGTCCGCAATAGGGAGGCAGCATTCAAACGGCACCGTCACCTTCAAACTCAAGAATCTCATTCTTCCAATGTTTCTGCCTGGAATTAGTCCAAATCTGTTCTTCAACTCGCCAAACACTCTTTCATCAATAATAAATGCACTGAACTATCCAACTCTAGCTCTTCCCAAGCTTTCTGGCATCTAGCCAGCAACCTATCCAACAAGTTTTCTTCCTTGTCTTTCCCTCCCCTTTTCCACTCTGATAGCAGTACCATCACTTCTTCCTCTAACAAAACTGAACTCTTCGCCCAAACTTTCGTTAGAAACTCTGCCTTGGATGATTCGGGTGCTATTCCTCCCTTTCCACCACTCTCTCTTCTACTTATGCCTAATATGCTAATATCTTCTAAAGATGTACTTACTACCTTTCTGGGCTTGATACTAAGAAGGCGTACTGTGCCTCCGTGCTGACTCCCTGTCTAGGCAAACTCTTCCGTCTCTGTCTCTCCTCTAACGTCTTCCCTTCTTGCAGGAAGTTTGCTCTCATTCAACCTGTCCCAAAGAAGGTGACCGCTCTCAATCCTCCAACTATCGTCTAATTTCTCTCATTTCTTGCATCTCTAAAATTATAAAACTACTCCTACTTCCAAATTTCTTAAGCATTTCTCTTCTCATAATCTACTCTCAGATCACCAGTATGGCTTCCTTAAGGGTCGCTCTACTGGTTATCTTCTTTTATATCGTACTAACTCTTGGTCATACTTCTTTCGGGACTTCGGTGAAGCCTATTCTATTGCACTAGACATATCGAAGGCCTTCGATAGAGCCTGGCACAAATCTCTAATTTCTAAACTATCCTCCTTCGGTTTCTATCCCACCAACTGTGCCTTTGTCTCTAATTTCCTTTCTGGCCGTTCCATAGCTGTGGTTGTGTACGACCATCGTTCACTTCTCTTCCTATCAACTCCGGTATTCCTAAAGGTTCTGTCCTATCTCCAATTCTCTTTCTAATATTCATAAATGATCGCATCAACTCTACCTTCAGTCCTATCCATTCATATGCTGACGACTCTACCTTACACTATTCAACTAGTTTTCAGAACACCCCAGAATGCAATAACTCAAAAATTTGTGTGATGAATTCATAAAAGACTTATCTATATGGGGCAGAGAAAGTCTTATTCCTTTCAATGCTTCCAAAACCCAATTTCTCCATTTATCTACCCGTCAAGAACTCCCACAGGACTATCCCATATACTTCAACAATACAAAAATCAACCCTTCATCTTCTCCCAGTATTCTCGGTGTCTTTTTCTCTTATGATCTCTCTTTGAAAGACCATAATACCACTCTTGCTAAAACGGCTTCCCAAAAGCTGGGTGTGCTCAACCGCCTCAGGGGGTTTCAGCTTCTTACTCTGTACAGGGGCACAGTGCGTCCTTGTATTGAGTATTGTTCGCATGTGTGGGGAGGATCCTCTCACACAGCACTTCTAGACAAAGTAGAAAAACAAACTTTAGTCTCATTAACTCACGTCCACTCACCGATTCTATGCAATATCTCTCTCTTCGCTGACATTTTGCATCTCTCTCGATATTCTATCGCTATTACAATAACCAATTTCCCTCAGAGCTCTGTTAGTGTATACCACCTGCTCTACGTAGGGTACGTAGTACCCGTCTTCCAACACAATCCCACCCCTACTCAGTGCAACTCTCCAACCCAAGAGTGAAGCAATACTCCCAATCTTTCTTTTATTCAACAGATGAGCTCTGGAACTATATCCCTGAATCCATCTTTATCTCATCCTATGACTTAAATTGTTTCAAACTCCGTGTTTCCAGACATTTTGGCTCTAACATGTTTGATTTTGGCCCTGTCATTCTTTCAACCCTGGGGGAAGCACACGTCACAGGCAGTTTTTCCTTTTGTCTCCCTCATCCCCATAGAACAAATAAATAAGCGATAAAACCATCTTACTTGTAGACTTTAGAAAACAAAACAAAAACTTGTGGGGTTGGGGGGGAGGAATTGTCCCCTTATTGATCACACTGTAACAATTACCCATTACACAGGCTGCCTCGGTAATGCCTGTGCTATCATGGATTGACCATTATGTATACTGTGTTACGTATCTTGATCCTCAAGTGGTTAACTTGATGAATCTAGATAGCACAGAGATATAAATTAAGGTATCAGTCAGCTGAAGGCAAAGCAAAAGTAAAATCTAATAAAATTATTTCCTGTTGTTGCTTCCTTTCCTTTTGGATCTTAGGACTTAGTATCCTGTATTGACTGATACTCTTTAATTATGAAAAATACTGAAACTAATTAAAGTCATGTAGTATTTATAAAGAATTATTATTTAACCGAAGCTTAGTAGGCTATGGTTATGAACCGAAGAAGTTATATCTAAAGAAGGACTATTAATTCTATAAAAAGTCTTGAAAGATAAATATTAAAGTCTCTTACCCTTTTTGAAATGAATAGATAGTTTTCTTATATGTCCTTACGTATTACATTACAGTATTACATTATTATTATCATCAGGATTTATATCAAAGTCACATAAAAAGTTAGATATATATTTAATAATTAGTTAAATGTATTTCTTAACCACGTAACATTGAGGTTTGATTATGAGTAAATTAAGTTACAGGATCGCTTCATAGATTCGATTCAGGTCTCACTCAAATAATATGAAAAGCAAAAATAATATTTTGAAGCTAAAATAATTTTCTTCAGCTTTGGAAATCACTAGAAGTAATATTAACACAGCCATGTTAGTCTAAGGCGCTATTACTAATATGAGACAATAGCATCACCGTACTAAGCACCGTTAAGCAATGTAAGCTTAATTCAAAGAAAATGAAAGAACTCGTAAGTATTAATATAAAACAATAGTATTACTTTCATCATAACCCAATTACTTAAAGAGTTGCTTTAGTCCACAAGTTAGTCAACTAAAATAGTTAAGTACATAATAATAGCATTAACGTTAATTCCCAATCAAATAGTTAAGTACATACAGTACATAGTAGCGTTAACGTTAATTCCCAATCACATATCTCACTAACCAACATAACGTAAGTGTTTACACCGAACACACTTAACACACACTTATATAATCTGACTGACAGTCACAATCCCATTATAATACTTCACCCCGTCTTCCTCCAGCTGCAAGTTCACCTTCCCCAACTCCAAAGAGACTGATTTGAATGCCCACTACTCGGGTCTTATATACTAAACAATGATGGTGTAGGAACGAATCAGGAGGCGAGTGATGGTGCGCGCCCCTATCATAGTCCTCGAGTTGCATAGCTGGTCTGTGGACCAATGGGGGCTCCTGGCGTCGATCATAGTCATAGCGTCGGGTCATCGAAGTAGTTTGCAGGGTCCCCTATGACGCACACAGGTGTGAAGGCTTGTTTGCTGGTATGCCGGCAAGCTGGTTTCCCACTCGCTGGTCTGCTTCGCCGCTTGGGTAGTTTGACACTCCTTCAACTCTAATTCTAACTCTTAAATTAACATACAGGGCTCCGTATGTCAGACCTCCCCCTTAGAAAAGAGTTTAAGGAGTATAGTACATAATAGTAAACATAATACATAAATAGATTCACCACCAGATTGGCAACAGCAAGATTATAATGAGGATATAATAAGGATATCACCCAAAGTAGGCAACGTCTCCAGGTACCACATCAGAACATAGCCGGAACGTAGCGGGAGCATTATCCGAACTGCAAGGCATCTCACAGCTGAAGGCCTGACAGCGCACTACTAAAGCATGATATTTACCTAGCTACAAGGGAGAGCTAATTGCCAAAATCCTCGCATTAAATTAAACTTACTGCTGTATGAGGCCAACCGGGTAAATGCAATCTTTGATCCGTGGCAGTGGGTAGGTATCGTTCTTTGGGACAGCATTAACTTGCCTATAGTCCATACAAACCTATGGCTCCTGTCTGGCTTTGGCACAAGTATGACTGGACTACTCCACTGGCTTAAGGCCCTTGTGATCAGCTGGTTTGAAAAAAATTAAGTCAAGCTCGACCTGCAGTATACTCCTGTGTTGTGGTGAGACACGGTAGGGGGATAGTTTAATGGGAGTTGCATCCCCTACGTCGATGTCGTGCTAGGCCAAAGAAGTGAGCCCTGTAGTATCACGGAACACACTGGGAGACTGAGATAAAACAGAGATTAGTTGGTTCGCTTGATCAGAGGGAAGATGACATAGTTTAGATGGTAATTCCCCCCAAGCTACTGAATTATACTGAAAGTTGGATAGGCTACATGACAAGTCAGTCTTCATGGATACCTTCAGGCTCTGGAACAGTCTGTTGCAGGTCAGTAAGAGAACTGAAGACTTTGTCCACACCAGGCTGTCCACAGGTCCTGACATTCACTGCCACAGTGGGAGAATCTGGAGGAGAGGAATCAGGGGACCTATGGTAGGGTTTCAACATATTTATATGGAATACTTGCGTGGGCTTTCTCCTGCCTGGGGTAGTTACTAGATAATCGGTAATGCTCACCCTCCGAATGATCTTATATGGGCCCCTGAACTTGGCAGATAAAGGTTGGCCAAAAAGGGGGAGTAGGACCAAAACCTCATCACGGGCTGAAAACTCCCTCTCACGGGCTTTTCTGTCATACCAGGGTCTTCATGGAGCTTTTAAGCCACTGTCAAGTTTTGAGCGGCAAACTCACATGAGGGGGACAGCCGGGTTTTGAAATCTGAAACATACTTGAGGAGGTTTTTGTTCCCCTCCTGGCCATCTAGGCTATCCTGCAATAGTTGCAAAGGACCTCTTACTGGTGACCGAAAACTAGCTCATTAAGGGAAAAACCCAGGGATTCAGTTGGAACCTCACGAGTAGCTAATAAAATGAAAGGTACCCCCTTATCCCACTCAACTCCGGTCTCTGTACAATACTTACATAACATTCCCTTTAACCCGGCAAGCGCGATAGGCCTCACGGAAGGCTTCCTATAGGGAACGCGATAGGCCTAACGGAAGCAGGATTTTTAAAGGCGTACCAAAACGGCGCCAAGCTGTCTGGGGAGTCACAAATTGCGCCACGTTTAGTGCGACATGGTACCTCTCGATGGCACCCACAACCACCCGGCGCACGCACGCCACACATTCTACACACGCAGTACGCTCTCAGTCACTATGGAGCCTACACGCTCTCCTGACCCGCTCCCTGTTGACTCGCCCAACCCTGTTGCTGGCGGTGTTAGTGCTCGTGGCAGGACACGAACACGTGCCAGGGACCCCTCCTACGTATATACTGCTGAGGATGATGAGCCAGTGCAGACAAGAAGACCTACACGTGCTGGGAGAGGCACGACACGTTGTGGGAGAGGCACGACACGTGCAACAAGCACGACGAGTGCGAA